>JAEAOA010002091.1:1195000-1207500 GCA_016746295.1 Potamilus streckersoni
ACAAAGGTAAATAGATGGGACTCACAATGCGCATGATTAGTTGTTTTTATTGCTCTTTAACGAACTCTAATCAGCAGCAACTGACATCAGAAATGAGTGTTTGCAACCAACGATCTAAGGTCTTTTATTAGTGTTTGACAAACGATTGCACACATCACACCGTGCATTATTGTTAGGTTTTCATGATTACTTGCTATTTATATAATTTATATAGTAAATATTTATAGAAAAGAGATCTGAAACCCAATTAAAACATGTATTAGATCAGAACGTGATATTCCCATGTTTGGGCACAGTTGACCTCACAATGACGCGTAAAAACCAAACCACCCAAAAATCAACCTGATTATATACGCATAGCTTTATTTTATTCCAAATGTTTTTACCTTTCATCAAGTATGGATTCAAAGTCATAAAAACAATTCCCTTCTTCAAATCATAGTTTCAAATTAATGCCATACAGCTATCTTGATAATGCAACGTATTAATATTTTAAATATTGAAACATCTGAAGTTCATCCTTCATTTAGATTCAAAGATAATTAATACCATATTTATAACAAGAGTATAATATGAAAAAAACCCACCTTGAGGTCCGATAGTTTCTCCCATTTAGGTATAACAAAATACTTCACTCCATCGATAGCTCCATCAAGTGTAGCACTGCGAACAAGCAGGATCAGTAAAATTACATAGGGAAATGTGGCAGTGAAATACACGACCTGTGGAGAAACAGGATTTAAATTAATAAATTTACTGTATATCTTGATGACATCTGACGAAAGTGTTGTCTAGCCTTTATGAGTTCGAGTTTTCTTGGCCTGGCCACCTAGGAAAGTATAGAGGGCATGGTGGCATGTGTCAGTCTTGACGACCAAAGTATGTATTCGAAATGGTTAATGAATATTTTTAATTTGGGGGATTGGTGTTGCTAAGGTCGTGAAAACCGATTTTCTCTAAATGAGCACGAATTCGTATTCGACAAGCTGGAACGAAGTTTGGTTTCTGAGCATGTAAGGTTTAGAATTTCGATCTAAGGACTACCTTAATTGGTCGATTAAAAAAATTAGACAATAGAGCACTGAAGAGTCAGTTTTATTCGTCCCATTTATTTTAATATGGAAGGGTGTTGATAACTAAGCTCATGAAAACCGGTTTTAGCTTTTTTTTTTCTAACTGATCGCAATTTCATATGCGACAACCTGAGATGTTTTGTTACCCTGGAGTCTTATGGCTGGGGAAGTTATAAATGCATACAAGACTATATCGATGAATGTATACCAGATCAAGTATTAGGAGCTAAGATTTGCCGACTGACCCGTAGATAATCTAGCTTTAGTCAAGCTTTGATCCTAATAATGACCTGTATGACCAGAGAACGAGCTTTCGCTTAGCTTTCTAATCTGTGTCTAGTATTATAACCAAGGCATTGGATATTTACCCCTGATTATCTATCATGTCGAAAGTATGTAAGTCTACGATCTAAAATCCCTAAACATGTTCATCTTTTCGGCGATAGGAGGCAAACAGCCGTCAATATAGAACTTTTGGTGGTCCTGAATTTAGTGCATAAAATAAAATTGGCAAAGAATTTTAGATTTTGAAAAGTTTTAAATCATTTTCTGCGCCCATCAATGAAGTCTGTTTAAGCTTATCTGTAGCTGAATTTCATTGATAAACATAGTCTTGATGTCGATTAGAGCGATTAATATGATGACCTGATATACACCCAGATTTAGCTGTGTTACGTGATGTACATGTATCAAAATTTGCAGTAGACAGTTTCAGGTTTGTCAGCCAAAGAGCAGATATTTATCCTTCGTTTCTGCACAATGAGGCGAGCACAAAATGTTGTGGTAATAAACATTTACGGATCTTTAAAATAGAGTTTATAATATTAACTGTACTTTTCTTTCAATAGAAGAGGTTTGAGCAAAAGCAAAATTATATCGCTTTCATTCATCTGATAAAACAGATCACAAAATCAGGAAATGCCTATTATCATCGTTACCACTGTTTGGCATGTAACACTTACCATTCGTATTCTGTTGATTTAAGCTTTGTATTGTTAGCTTGCAGGAATTAAGTTCTTATCAAAAGTGTGACATGTTTTGCATCTGTAGCTTTAATACAAATTCATCTTTAAACACTGCACAACAGTCACAAAGGTCACAAACTTTAAACACTGGACAACAGTCACAAAGGTCACAAACTTTAAACACTGGACAACAGTCACAAAGGTCACAAACTTTAAACACTGGACAACAGTGCTAGGTCACAAACAAGGTCATAAACTTTAAACACTGGACGACAGTGCAAGGTCACAAACAAAGCAAAGCTATTAGTATTTTATGTTATAGATTATCTTTTGAGTGTGCAAACTGGTTCAATCATAAGAAATCCAACCAGCACATAGGCTTGTATGGGAGATGATTGAGGCATAACCTTGCCTGAAAGAAGGATGTAAAACCTTTTATTGTTCAGGCGAGTTTTAAATACAATTGTTATGGAAATCGTCCTGAATTTAGTTATTAATGTACGCAAATGAAACAAAACATTTTCATTCATTAAAACAAATAAGGTCACCTATACATAGTTAAGCGTACCTTTCCCGATGACTTGATTCCCTTGATGAGACAGATGACGACAATGATCCAAGAGAGAAGGAGACAGAGAGCAAGTTTCCACAAAGGGGGTCCTAAATCTTCAGGGTACATATTGATGGCCTTATGGATTACCTCCTTACTGAAATGATGCAAGATCAGAAAAGTGGAAACGGATACAAATTAATATATAATTCCATCAGAATCTTTAAAACTCGGTGTTTGGTAGAATATTCAAAATAGCTTAAAAGTTTGATAGTCATATCTGGATAGATAGACAGATAGTTAGGCAAATGTGAGAGTAAAGTGTTATCACCATTTTAAATAATGTGATATCTGTTCTTTTGTCTCTGTAATGTGGTCAATTATATATGTTGTTTTATTTTCAGCTAAATGCAGCCGATAGAATGGGTGTTGAAGAATTCAATCAAATAGAAGGTTTGGAAACATGTACAGTTCTACTTGTTATATCTCGCTCTATAATTGGAATGCTTTGTACTTTAAAATAACAAAACTCATGCACATTAAAAAAGGCAATTTTGTTTCAAAATTTATTTAGACTACATTATATTTTAACAATCTGAAGAACGCTTGAGATCAATATGTTAGTTTTAATTGGTAATTTGAAGATGACTTCCTTGAGATCGATGTGAGAGTTTTAATGGGTAATTTGAAGGTGACTGCCTTGAGATTGATGTGATATATTAATGGGTAATTTGAAGGTGACTGCCTAGACATCAATGTGATATTATTATTTGGTAATTTGAAGATGACTCCATACTTATTTCCCTCAGATATTTCCTGATCCTGACGATAAAATTATTGTGTAATAGAACAATACACAGAATATTATGATCGCATTTTTTAGATTCGTAACATTTCAAAACATATATTGTATCAACAGTGCAAAGTCAGCTAAAAGAGTCAATTATAGGCGCAGTGTCACTGATTGTACCTTACAGAGGCATTACAAGTGACAGTCTTTACTATGCGAATACTCTTTGCCTGCCACAAGTGAAAAGTACAAAGAACAATTTAAATGTCTGAAAATATTACAAGGCTATGGCTGGCCAAATTGTTTGACGAGCAATGTCTAGGTGCTAGAGAGGTGCCCATGGAGATTTGGGTCCATATCCTATTTTCTAATTGAAACTCAGTATTTAACAATTATCAACTTACTTAAAGTATAAATCAGCCACTGCCGTTGGTTCCCCAATATAACTGGTGTTGGTGCAGTTGAAGGAAAGACTGTTATCAAACGTGGCATTTAAAGTGCAGCGACAGTCTGTGAAGTTGTTAGCTATGACCACTGGATTATCACAATATTTCAGGCGTTTGGTTGTCTGTTCTACACATCCATACTGCTTCCACTCCTATAGAATACAACGCGTTTTAGGCAGATAGTAATAATTCATTTCCAAATTTACAAATCACACTCAAAATTGATCCGCCTATTGAGATAGATAGATAGATAGATAGATAGATAGATAGATAGATAGATAGATAGATAGATAGATAGATAGATAGATAGATAGATAGATAGATAGACAGACAGACAGACAGACAGACAGACAGACAGACAGACAGACAGATAGATAGATAGATAGATAGATAGATAGATAGATAGATAGATAGATAGATAGATAGATAGATAGACGCGCATGTATTTTAATTCCCCTTAAAGGTTGCCTGACGAACAATAGTTACGAACATCAATAATAGTAGTCAACACTACACTTAGACGTTAGCTGAAGTTGTCAAGATAATCGATGTTTTGGTGACATATAATCAAAATATAAATCGGGAAAAGGAAAGATTGCAAAATGTTTTAATTCAAAGTTCTAACCTAAAATTATTTGATTTGTGAAAGGCACATAGTTATTATCATTTTTAAATCTTATTGTAACAAAACTCCGATATAGACAATACTGTCATTGTATACACGTGTCATTACATTATATAAGATTAAACAATAACTTGCACTAACTTAGAAAATACAAATTATGTAAAAATAGATAAAGAAGATCATATTTTCGATAGAATGACTATCTGTATTGCAAAAGACAAATGATTAGGATGAATCCGACAGAATGTTCTTCAGCAATAACTACATGTAATGAAAAGCACGAGTATGAAAAAAATCATGATGTGGTTTGTGTTCTTATGCAAGATTTCAGACTGTAAAAGTTGTTACCTCTTTACACACCGTCCAAGGAAGTGTGGCCTGCATGGAAGCAAACATGTAATACAAGGTGTACGCCATGATGACGTTGTAGTAAACAGTTGCGACGAGGGATATCAAGCCCTGGGCAATTCCAATGCCTATAATAATAATAATAATAATAATAATAATAATAATAATAATAATAATAATAATAATAATAATAATAATAAAATATTTAATAATAATAATAATAATAAAAATAATAATAATAATAATAATAATAATAATAATAATAATAATAATAATAATAATAATAACAATGATGAGATAGACGACAATGACAATAAAACAATGATAATACTGAATACCCTTTGTCATTTCAGCAACAGGATTTGCAACTTATCGAAGTGTAGCGGTGCAGTAGTAATTGATTATTTAACGGCTGAATAAGAAACAATTGAAAAAGAACAGACAGGAAATGCCAAAGCGTATTAGTATACATAAATTCTCTTTCATCAGAGTCAATGATGATAAACCTGAAATATGCAGCAGTTGTATCTTAAGGTATTAGGTAAATACCAAAAGTATAATTTATTTCTAACGAGAATGATGACATTTACTAACGCGTGTTGTTTTCACATTACGTAGAGGAATATACGAATAGCAACATTCTGATGAATCATCTATTTGTACTGACTCTTACCCTTTCCACTGGGGTTCATAGCCCAGACAGCTGTAGGCCCCTTGCCTGAATACTGGGCCAATATAAGTTCCATAAGGTACATTGGCTTGCCAACCAGGAACTGTAAGATGATGTAGGCGATCAGGAACGCCGCTGTAAGACATCAATATGACCATGTTATTCCCCCAAAAGATTAAATTTCCCAGTCTCAAACGTAGTCGTCGTAGCGCAACATATTTATAAGGTTCTTTTTATTATTTACATATGTAAGATTATATTTGCATATTATACTTGATACGTTACGCAGAAAACATACTACTTTGATCAGGATTTCTTAATTATGCAAGATATAACATTCTATGCAATAAATTTCCATGTAGCTCCTTCATGATTGTGTATTGCTGGTTACTGAGCAATAACTCTCTATCTCTCTATCTATCTATCTATCTATCTATCTATCTATCTATCTATCTATCTATCTATCTATCTATCTATCTATCTATCTATCTATCTATCTATCTATCTATCTATCTATCTATCATCTATCTATCTATCTATATATATATATATATATATATATATATATATATATATATATATATATATATATATATATATATATATATATATATATAAAGAATACAAATCATATGGCGAATAACAACCCTCTCAAGCGTACTGGATCCACCAAGGGAACACGTGTGTCAGGGATTAATTAAAATAGATGCAATAAACTGACGACGAACAGTACGAAACTAGTAACTAACTGACGTACTGTTCGTCGTCAGTTTATTGCATCTATATATATATATATATATATATATATATATATATATATATGTGTGTGTGTGTGTGTGTGTGTGTTTGTGTGTGTTTGCATAATTTCTTACTGGCAACGCTGACTTAAAACATTGAAACCAAACGGTTTAAAGCAAGAAGACTAAAAACACAAAATAAATTCTATTTTTACAATCGGCACATTTTCTTTTAAATAATTCTATGGGTTTGTTTTTTAGCCACCCAATAATCTTTAATTACCGATATAACAATGGTATATTCGCACAAAAATTTGAAATTAAAAGAACTGTTATTCGTCATACGATTTGTATTATTCCTATTTTGTATTTTGTTTTCCATCTTGCCAATGAATATAAGGGAGACATTATCACTAGAGAGTCATCGCCATTTTTGTCTGATTAAATTAATACTGCACGATGCCCAGCATCACTTGCACTAACAGACATTTTAAATTATTGACTGAAAGTTTGGAGCTAAAAGAACTGGTGTACTCTTAAGTGTGGCGTTAAATCTATCAAAAACCTCCTGACATTTTTCAGACCAATGAAACTTGGTTTTCTTACTATTCGTCCGGGATTCAGCAATTATGGAAAAGTAGAACAAAATTTCCGATTGTATCCAGCCATGCACAAAGTCGCAACAGTGGCTTTTTTGCTGACAGGCAAGGGGTATTCAGAGACAGCCTTGACCATAAAATCTATGTTTTTAACTCATCCATGTCCATTGGATATCTGCTAGGTACGTAATATAAGCATGACTAACTAACATTAAGTGTTCTTCCTTTAGTATATTTTTAGACGGTTACGTCATTGAAATAAGCACCGCAGTTGTCTAGAACAGATGTAATCATGTTAATTATACGTTGAAAAGTACAAGGTGAACATATTTAAATAATAGCTGTTTATTACATTCTTTTCTTGTTGCTGTAGATGATGACGTTTCTGGTTCAGATTATTCATAATAACTAATGATTAGTTACATTTACGTCATTGCAATCTTATTGCATTTCATGGCTTAAATATTCGCAGTGTGGGACAACTAAATTAACTTCATGATTAACCTGGCTATCTCGATCAACATACTTGTACTCCTTTAAAATATTTACATCCCAAAATTGGAATTTAACTCACTCAATTTTCTTTAAACTTTATAAGGACCATAATACTTAATATGTGATCAATATCTTTTCACTGATCCAACATCTGAAAATGAGCTTGATTTGGACCAATTTCAGCTTTAATATACAACTCTGCATAAACGATAGTGTATAAGGAAAATTAAAATGTCAAAACTAACAAATGAAACATACGAAACAAACTGAAATCAGTTAATAAAATCCAAAACGCTTCTTTGCATAAATTCTGATTGGATAGAGGTATTTTACAAGCAGTTGGATATAATAGCAAACATAGTGTAAGACGAACAATGATCTCAACGTTATGGGCTTATTGTCGTTACTGAACTAGGTAAAAGTTTTTTTGACTCAACTAGCATTTCTCATATCTGTGATAAAAAATCTTTAAATACAAGAGATATTATGCATATAACATAGAATATCATGCCTACAAATGTAATAGACATTATTCAAATGAACAAGAATGGTACGGGTAGGAATTGATATGGTGCCGCATAGATATATAGAAAGAAATATAAATGCTGAAGAAAAACTTTGTACAAAAAGGGCACGCCTTATCGTCCAAGATCTAAATGGACGAGACTTTTAAGTAAGAAGGTTAAAAACGTTATAGTTACACGAAACCATAATCACAAATGCTCCTCAAACTGCTATGTTAGGCTATGGGTCAAAAAGTAACAATAAAATCCAAATAACTTTGAAATAGGCAATCAAGAAATTAAATAGATAGAAAAACCCAAACATTCGAACGATGACCCTCTTAACAGTGTCACTGGGCACATTTTCGACGTTGAGTTGGAGATTCCATAACAATTAGGCATTTTTTTCGGGTCTATCATTTAGCACTTGGAAATCGTTTACCATATGAAAATGCTTATCTCCTTTGTTAACGAAAGTGACTACTAGGGCACAAAATAAACTGTATGAGAACTATTATGTACATCGAAACGTAAAGAGGAATGTGTAATATAACATTAATTTAAAGCTTGTTGAAAATAGCTTTGAAAAGAAAACGTATGTAGTATGGTCTTGTTCGAACATCAACCACGACTGAATTTCATACAGGGAATTGAATACGAGTTCTGGAAGCTAGCAGCTATTTTGGAAGACATGTTGTTTGTGGACAATAATACAAATATGGACAGATTCCGAATGAGCTAAAGATATGTCATTCACCAGAAGAACAATTGACTTGTGCTACTTAATCTAACAAAAGATGAAACCAAATTACTGATACATATCTGTGATGGTGTTACGACACTAGAGGTTTCCAAATATTAGATATTGGGATCATATTATACGAGATTTGATGACTGGTACAGATTTATTTTACATTCCTCCTGAGACTGACACGTTAACAGTGATATGAAGGATCACATCAAGTTCTATGACAACAGTGAAGAAAACGATGAGTAACGTGTTTGGTTTACAGCATGCGAATAATAAAAAATACCCGGTGGTTTCCAATGTGGAGTAAATTTATTCATCCAGAACTGATACGATAAAAATTAAATTTGCCAAGATAAGCAAATTAGTGATAAAAAATAAAACTCTAAAATTTAATTTCCTTCTTGAACACAGTTAAAATTATCAAAGATGAACTTGTTTCAGGTTATATAATAACGAAAAGTAAGATTTCAGATTTAACATTTATATGAAAATGTAATCGTTGAAATTACAATTAAAATGTCTAACAAATTTACCTCAGAAGACATTGCAAAATGGGTTTATAGTAAGCACAAAATTGAATTGCTTTCATCATGCCTACATCACTGGAGAAACAGAAACACATCACATAATGCATCTTTGCTGAACCTTCCCCCGAATGAACTTTAAGAATGTTTGATACTGTGTAGAAACAATTGGAGTGTTTGATACTGTGTAGAAACCATTTGAGTGACTGATCCTGTGTAGAAACCATTGGTGTGTTTGAAGCTGTGTAGAAACCATTGGAGTGTTTGATACTGTGTAGAAATCATTAGAGTGTTTGATAATGTGTAGAAACGATTGGAGTGTTTGATACTGTGTAGAAACCATTGGAGTGTTTGATACTGTGTAGACAAAATTTTAGTGTTTGATACTGTGTAGAAACAATTGCAGAAAGTGATGTTGAAACGTTTGAATTTCTGCTTTATGAAACCTTGAATGGCTTTTTATGTTATCCAAACGCGTTCCTTTTTAAATGGTATACAAAAGCTACTAAATACTTCTATGATGAACAATAAGAGAATACATAAATAAGCAACGATATAAAAAAGAAAGAGCGTGTATGTACATGTGTGTGTGATTTGCATTTTGACGTAGCTTTAACAATTTTTCAGTCATATTGCTACGATGTCTGCGTTGCTGGAGTTTATAGTGATGGGTTATTGACTGAAATATCTGCTGCAAGACATGAAGCAGGAAATATGATATCTTTTAACAGATATGCATATTCCTGTAGCTCTTTGCTCATTATTTAACTATATATGCATATTCCTGTAGCACTTTGCTCATCATTTAACTAGATATGCACATTCCTGTAGCTCTTTGCCCCTTGATTAACTAAATGTGCATATTACTGTAGCTCTTTGCTCATTGTTTAACTAGATATGCATATTACTGTAGCTCTTTGCTCATTACTTAACTACATATGCATATACCTGTAGCTCTTTGCTCATCATTTAACTAGATATGCATATTCTTGGATCTCTTTGCCCCTTGATTAACTAAATGTGCATATTCCTGTAGCTCTTTGCTCATCATATAACTAGATATGCATATTCCTGTAGCTCTTTACTCATTATTTAACTAGATATGCATATTCCTGTAGCTCTTTGCTCATCATTTAACTAGATATGCATATTCCTGTAGCTCTTTGCTCATCATGTAACTAGATATGCATAGTCCTGTAGCTCTTTGCTCATCATGTAACTAGATATGCATATTCCTGTAGCTCTTTGCTCATCATGTAACTAGATATGCATATTCCTGTAGCTCTTTGCTCATCATTTAACTAGATATGCATATTCCTGTAGCTCTTTGCTCATCATTTAACTAGATATGCATATTACTGTAGCTCTTTGCTCATCGTTTAACTAGATATGCATACTCCTGTAGCTCCTTGCTCATCATTTAACTAGATATGCATATTCCTGTAGCTCTTTGCTCATCATTTAACTAGATATGCATATTCCTGGATCTCTTTGCTCATTATTTAACTAGATATGTATATTCTTGGATCTCTTTGCCCCTTGATTAACTAAATGTGCATATTACTGTAGCTCTTTGCTCATCTTTTAACTAGATATGCATATTCCTGTAGCTCTTTGCTCATCATTTAACTAGATATGCATATTACTGTAGCTCTTTGCTCATCGTTTAACTAGATATGCATATTCCTGTAGCTCCTTGCTCATCATTTAACAAGATATGCATATTCCTGTAGCTCTTTGCTCATTATTTAACTAGAAATGTATATTGCTGTAGCTCTTTGCTCATCATTTAACTAGATATGCATATTCTTGGATCTCTTTGCCCCTTGATTAACTAAATGTGCATATTACTGTAGCTCTTTGCTCATCATTTAACTAGATATGCATATTCCTGTAGCTCTTTGCTCATCATTTAACTAGATATGCATATTACGGTAGCTCTTTGCTCATCATTTTACTAGATATGCTTATTCCTGTAGCTCTTTGCTCTGTGTTTAACTAGATATGCATATTACTGTAGCTCTTTGCTCATCATTTTACTAGATATGCTTATTCATGTAGCTCTTTGCTCATCATTTAACTAGATATGGATATTCCTGTAGCTCTTTGCTTATCATTTAACTAGATATGCATATTCCTGTAGCTCTTTGCTCTTTGTTTAACTAGATATGCATATTACTGTAGCTCTTTGCTCATCATTGTACTAGATATGCTTATTCCTGTAGCTCTTTGCTCATCATTTAGCTAGATATGCATATTCCTGTAGCTATTTGCTCATCATTTAACTAGATATGCTTATTCCTGTAGCTCTTTGCTCACCATTTAACTAGATATGCATATTCCTGTAGCTCTTTGCTCTTTGTGTAACTAGATATGCATATTACTGTAGCTCTTTGCTCATCATTTTACTAGATATGCTTATTCCTGTAGCTCTTTGCTCATTATTTAACTAGATATGCATATTACTGTAGGTCTTTGCTCATCATTTAACTAGATATGCATATTCCTGTAGCTCTTTGCTCTTTGTTTGACTAGATATGCATATTCCTGTAGCTCTTTGCTCATCATTTAACTAGATATGCATATTCTTGTAGCTCTTTGCTCTTTGTTTGACTAGATATGCATATTCCTGTAGCTCTTTGCTCTTTGTTTAACTATGTATGCATATTACTGTAGCTCTTTGCTCATCATTTTACTAGATATGCTTATTCCTGTAACTCTTTGCTCATCATTTAACTAGATATGCATATTCCTGTAGCACTTTGCTCTTTGTTTAACTAGATATGCATATTACTGTAGCTTTTTGCTCATCATTTAGCTAGATATGCATATTCCTGTAGCTCTTTGCTCATTATTTAACTAGATATGCATATTCCTGTAGCTCTTTGCTCATCATTTAACTAGATATTCATATTCCTGTAGCTCTTTGCTCATCATTTAACTAGATATGCATATTCCTGTAGCTCCTTGCTCATCATTTAGCTAGATATGCATATTCCTGTTACTCTTTGCTCATCATTTAAGTAGATAGTAATTTGCCCATTACATCAATTGATGCCTGTAAAATTTACCTACATGTATGAATGTACTGTACGTCTTCAAACACGTTTTTTCCATCACAATTGATACCCTAAGTAGTCAACGATTTTACTAGTTTATAAAAGACTCAAAGTTTAGTAATCCATTTTCATACCAACGTTCTTTAATGAACATGACTTCAGAACTTGACTCCTGTGAATATTGTTCAGGTAATATATGTTTGCGGAATATGCCATATAAAAAGTATGAATTAAATCCTACATAACCCTGAATGTTATATCAAAATTCCAAATGAATCAATTAATGAGAATGAATTCCAAAAGTCTTGTCTGTCTTGATATGCCACGATGATAAACAGAATGTCTTTAAGTGTGTCCCAAATAAT
>JAEAOA010002091.1:1212500-1292500 GCA_016746295.1 Potamilus streckersoni
GGTCAACCCTTGACAAGAACTAAACCGTAAAGTCATCTTTGAAGGTATTTTAGATTAACATATGATTTGTATTGATTGTCACACAGTGGAAAGTTCAGTACTGAGTAACCAATGTAGAGACAATATAGTGAAATTAATTATGTACTATGGCCTTATGTAACAGTAATGACTGTCTAATGCGATTCTATTTGATCGTTTTGAAGTTATTGCAGTGGCCTTTTCTGGTCAGTCAGCTATGGCTCTGGTCTTTAGAAATAAAATTTATGTCATCAATGCTATCCGAAATGGTTCAAGGACGCACTGTACTATTTAGGATGGTTGTAGTGATGTTGGAACCGGATAACAGACAGGATTTTAAAGCCCTAAGAGAAATTATAAATTGTGACGGATGCGGGCCCCTGACCATCGATGGCTCTCGGAATTTTGTCTTAGTTGTCCTGCCTTCTCCGCGGCCGTGGTTTGATGATTATGATGGTAAGAGTAGTGGATACAGTAGTAGTAGTTAGCAGTGGTATGAGAATGATGATGATGATGACGATGACAACGACGACCAGATGATAATGAGCCAATGGTCTTGGCAGTCGTGGTAAGAAGATAAAACTGATAAGATTGATATGAAAGAGAAGTGGTGGTGTTGTCTGTGGTGATGGAATTTATTTAGTTTTTTTTTGAGAATATTAGCTGGCCTAATTAGAATTTTGCAAAATAATTAACATAACTAGCTTTGCTAAAAGCTCTGTTTAACGTCTAGTCAGAATCAATTTACAAAGCATTTTGTGAAGAAGACATACACTAACTGTGATATTTTAAATAAATACATTTCTCTATTAAGAAAAAGTTAACTCATGCTAATTAATACAGATAAAACGAAACTTATTGTATGGTTTTGTTGTGTTGTACTTAGAGGAAGGAAATTTCTTAAATGAAAGCATTATTAAGACAGTAGTAGAGTTATTGCACTTATTTAAGAAAAGACAAAACCTTTTACGATGCCTTTATATTGACAAAATGAATGGTCATTGGGAAAATCAAAGCGTTTATCATTTCAAGAAATAAAGAAAATAGACTACCGTCTGAATTCGTGTATAACTTGAGTACTTCAATAAAAAGCAACATCGATCCTAATTCGCCATTGCATACTGTGCCTGCAGATTAGGTCCTACGCTACTTTTTCCTATATTATATAAATTCTAAAAAAACTTAAGAAACCCAGAACGTTTGGCAAATTATGCGAAAGCAGTTCTGGGTTTGTGTAATTTACAGATGGTCATGACTTATAAGAAAATATAAACGTCAAAGTATAATGGATAAATTTTATTTCCTGACATAACTTAAGTGAAAGTTAGTCATTTTTCCTTGAATCAATTTCGAATGAAAAACGTTTGTTTTAATTAAGCTAATGAGAGACTATCTGCGTTTGTAGATGGTTTCACTTAACAGAATCCACTGTATGAAAATTGAATCATTATGAACATTTGTCTGTCTTTTTCACATAAAATCTTCTGCGAAAGGCAGAGAGAGAGAGAGAGAGAGAGAGAGAGAGAGAGAGAGAGAGAGAGAGAGAGAGAGAGAGAGAGAGAGAGAGAGAGAGAGAGAGAGAGAGAGAGAGAGAGAGAGATCCACCTTTCCATCTAAGCATATATAAAATTCCAAGGGCATTCTTGGTCAGCGAGGTGTCTTGATATTAAATATTCGGTTTTCCGTTTTTCTTCGTGGATCAGCATCACGAATATCTCGACATAGGACACATACAAGACTTTTACATGTTCTGCTTATAAATAAGTCTCAAAATAATTAACCATAACAATAGATATGTCAGTCACCGGTCAGAGTAGTTTTATTTGTCCTATGTACTTAACAATTTTGTTTTGGAATTCAGGCTTCAAAGAATGTAAAATTTTGTATATCCTGAAATGACCTCACTCAGTCACAATATCGGAATGATTGTATATCGTCTTGTCTAAACATTCGGATATAAAGATCAGTAATAACGATTAAGATGAATACATGATTTATTTCTAAATTAAAGCTGTATATGACTCAGATGAAATATTCCTAATACTTTGCAATAATGTAAATATATCCCTTGGTATGGGCACATTATGTTATCTCTTCTCTATATTTGTATATATTATTAAATAAATATCCATATTTTACACATTATGAATTCAATATAATTATTTTACACGTTATGACTTCATTATTCATATCCTGCACATGAATTCAATACTAATATTTTACACATTATGAATTATATTCATTGTTTACACATTATGAATGCAACATTCATGTTTTACACATTATGAATGCAACATTCATATTTTACACATTATGTATTCAATATTCATATTTTACAAATTAAGAATTCTATATTCATATTTTAAACATTGTGAATTCAATATTCATATTTTACACATTAAGAAATCAATATTCATATTTTAAGCATTGTGAATCCAATATTCATACTTTACACATTAAGAATTCAATGCTCATATTTTAAACATCATAAATTCAATATTCATATTTTACACATTAAGAATTCAATATTTATAATTTAAACATTGTGAATTCAATATTCATCTTTTACACATTAAGAATTCAATATTCATATTTTAAACATTATGAATTCAATATTCATATTTCACTTATTATGTTTTCAATATTCATATTAAAATTTTCATATTATGAGTTCAATATTCATATTTTATATATTATGAATTCAATATTCATATTTTACACATTATGAATTCAATATTCATATTTTACACATTATGAATTCAATATTCATATTTCACACATTATGACTTCATTCATATTTTACATATTAGGAATTTAATATTTCCAATATTTAGAATTATAACAACTAACAAAAACAATTTGCCCATTATGACAAGTTGATTCGCCTTTCCTTTAAGGCACCGCATTAGACTATCATGCAACATTTCTAAACATACACGCGCACGCACGCACACACATGCACGGACACAAATACACATATATACTCAAGATAAGTACACAAATAGAAAAATGACAGCTAATGTGACAGAGCCGTTTGAAGAAATGGGGGGCCTAGGAACAAACTCAAACCATGAAAGTAACCAGAATTGCGCCTCAATCTCTCAGTCTCAAATATGGAGTATTTCATTGCATTTCCATGTGCATGTGTCATATTGTTTAATATTATCAATATTGTACTAAACTGCTAACACACGGCACTGTAATGTGATAAGAAAACTTTATTTGGCGCCAATCATTTTGGGTAGTTATGTTGCTTGAACAGAAAGGATGTTAGGAATATCGAGCTCATTTCTATTCCAAACAGAACACGGTGATTGTTCCAAGGTCGATACAGACGTCGTTTCCAATTGAATACACCAAATGATGTTGACAACGGCTGACCCAGAACAAAATTATATTGCAGACAGTAGATAAGAGAGAGAGAGAGAGAGAGAGAGAGAGAGAGAGAGAGAGAGAGAGAGAGAGAGAGCAAATATTATGAATACTTTGTGATTATTAAAGATGAAGATGTCATTTATTTGAAGGTTATTTATGTACTTAACATAAAATTATAACCTTAATTACATTGTATGTTTCAAATCATAATTTTAGAAGCGTTTGCTATATTTTAAAAATATGTCATTTGCTCTATTTGTTTTCTTGTTACTTTTCTATTGAATTTGCTTCTGGTTGTTTGTTTTTATGTGTTTTGTTTTGGTTTTTGAATTTTTTTATTGTTCTTTTGTTTCTTGTTCTTCATTAACTGCTCGTCGGACACGTCAAGCACATAATTCAAAGTACAGCAAATCCTATGAGAAGTATACAACAGGGGTTGAGAATTCAGCAGTAATAGTACCACACAAATCTATGAGAAGTATACAACAGGAGTTGACAATTCAGCAGTAATATTACCACACAAACCAATGAGAAGTATAGAACAGAGTTTGACAGTTCAGGTCTCACAGGACAGTTCTTTTGGCAAATTTTAATCCGACGATGATATATTGCAGAAAAATGAAAATAATTTTGCAATAAAGATACAATTAAAAACTAACTAATGATTTTTGTTGAAAGAGTCTGAATATGGTATTAAGGTTAATTGCTTATGCAAGTGTTGTTACCTCTCCCCTTCACCAATCGCACGCTTCACCCCCAACACTGGTCTGAATTTCGGAAAGCCGATTTACAAGCATTGAATATAAAAAGGATAAGTTACAAACATGCTGCCAAGCATTTTTGCAATCCTATCTCAGAGTTTATCTCTCCAAGGACTTCTAAAAGAATAGAAACTGCCATGCATCCCTGGAGTATTGTGCTTTCTTAGCAAATGGGAGGTACACATCCTGTTTTCTCCGTAGTTATATATGTTCTCTATATTTTAATCGCTGAAAAGAACGGTAGCCACTTCAGTGCCAGACACAACTCCCTTCCGTGGGGATAAATCAATGACACCAAGTGACGCGCGATTGACCGCAACCAACAAACTTTTAGTAACCATCTTATTTAATATTACTTACCTTTTGATGTGTTTCACATTAGCAAAATATGTTGTATCACGGTCAAGTTATCGCATTACATACAAGTATTTCACGAAGCTCACTGGAAAGTGACTTCAGTACAAATCCTTTATCCCACTGAAGTAATAAATATCGCCGAGATTTAAACTACTTTTGTCGTAGGAATACTCAATGATCACCTTCAAAAACAGCTTTACAGATTATCCTGGATATGACAAGAACAATTAGTTTACCACCACTGAATCTTAGATTAAATATATCTAACATGAAAAGTTCTGCAGGATATCTCATGCAAATGATTTCAGCTCTTTTCAACAACCAAGTCAACAAAGCAATGAAAACAAAAGGAAAACAATTCAGAGGAATTCTGATAAATTACTATGCACGTTCTCGTCGTCCCAAGATGGATTTTTTAACGGTAAAACGCTGCCAATGACATTATCTCACAGGTTTAATTTTCATGTCATGGGTGGAAACATCACTTTCGCTCCTACCAAGAGCATGAACAACAGCGAATGATTCTACAAGTACTGTCGCTATCTTAATGAACTGAAAAAAGGAACGAGTTTCATTTATTTCTTATATCGTTAGGTAAAACTCCATGGGAAACATAGCTGGTCCTTTGCTGAAACATCCCATTCAATGTGGATTCTGATATAACTGCTTAAGGTGAAGGATGAAACAAGTATTACCTCCAAAGAGGATTTGTACATCCTCATTATCTTCTTGCATTAGGTGAAACTACATTTTCCTCAAATAATTCTCTATTTGAGACAGATCTATTCTCTTTAAAACCGAGGAGTTCAACAACGAGGACTTGTTTGACAGATAGGTTAAAATCATCCATTGTCACACATTTGATTGCATGTTATAAAGGATGGAATTATGACAAAAAAGGAACATAACTTCGCCAAAACTTGTTTATCAACCAACAAAGACTCAACTATACTTTGACGAAAGGGGGAAATCGTGTTGACTCAGACAGGATAAAAAAACACTGGTCGCCGAAACGCCATTATACATTCAAGAAGCAGCAGGGAGGCTGAACCCTACATGGTTGTAAAGACCTTATTTTTGAAAACTAAAGAATCCTGCAAAGGCTGAAAAACAGTTTTTGGCTTAACACTAAACCGTTCTCTAATTGACCAGATTATTTTTCGACACTTGCATTTGCACGTGTTGGTCACTACGCTTATGTCGTTCAGCCTCTCTGTTGCTTAAAATTAGACAGCCAGTATAAATATTATCACAAATGATTGGAGAATCTCATCTGAGAGATGGCTAAAGCGACTGGAGGCAATTAAGTGGTATTTACCTGTTCTTGATTCTGTTAAATAACAACTACAATCGCGTCAGGAATCTCTAGCTGATTTTGAAGAGGTTACAAAACAATTATCTAACCCTATCACTGAGACCACTAAAGGTATTCTACCTGTGTTAAAGAAAACCGCTTAAGAAACTGAAAGAATAGCAGAAATATTAAGAAAACAAAAAAAGATTCTTAGAGAACTTCCAGCCTAAATAGCTGTTATGATGCCAGTCGCGGAAATACCTGAAGATGGAGACCAAGCTCGTGCTGAAATAGGTGATTTAAAGGAACGTCAAGCAGAAAAAGAAGACAAAATTAACTTAAATGACAAATTTTTCGAAGATGTTGTTGCTGTCTATGTTAAGAAAACCGGCGATGTATTTACCGGTGACATAAAAAGGAATAATGTCAGGAAACAAAATTACATATCTTCGAAATCCAACTCAACCGCAGTTACAGATGCAACAACAAAACAATATTAGAATCGCTAGCGATCAGGTGACAGCAATAACAACGATCAACGATTGAATTAGCTCATTAAAAACTTTATAATAATAAAAAAAAAAACGTTTCAAAAATTGTCGAACGAACGTAAAAAGATCCATTAATGAATTGTTTGGAACTCCACCAACTGTTGACATAAAACTCGTTGACATTAATACTAAGCTAAACGATATTATTAATGTAATGCCTCATATTTTATAAAAAAACGAATCTTATTAAAATTCCTCACAAGCAGATCATCAACATTGTGTCCGTTGTTTCGAGAGGGTTCCCTGCATGGACGCAACGAAACAAAACCATCAAACACACTGCGGAGGTCGCTGGTGGGTGTATATTCTCTGTGTTTAGCAGTGTAGAATTTAGAATAATTACCACATCTCCATTAACTATTAAATTGTCGAGAACTGTATCTGTGATGTTGGATAAAGATTTTGAAGAACTATTTGCTCTGGAATCATCGAATAGAAGTATGCTCTCTGTTAATTACTGGTGGTATATTGAATTTGTAACTAAAGTTCTTCAATTAATTACGTAAGTTCATTAAGTATAATTAATTAAATGACAGGGTCATTCATTCACGTTCAACGTTACCGATACAATCAGGCGTGTAAGTGTCAGACTGAATTAAAAATATCATTGACGATTACAGCAAGAAAGTAAAAATTAACGCAGATACATGGTTGTTATTGATGTAGTCGTTTGTTCGGTTTTTGCTTTTGTTGCTGGAACCGGATTATTATTATCAACGCAATCGATTACGGCCTTTGAGGTTTTAACGATAATAGTTTCTATGGAAACAGCATGTGCTGGTATTCTATGCATTATCGCTAAGAAAATATCTACATGCGCGAGAAACAAATTACGCGAGTACATGATGAAATTACACAAAGCGACATCCGCCTAAATTAAATTATGCTCGCATCCTTCGAAGTTCAAAAGTGATGGAAGAATATCTGACGAGGAGTTCGTACCGATAATGAAAACCTACGATGAAGCATTCATGATCGCTAGTGACAATAACCAAAGCGGAAAATGGAACCTTAAATAATAACGATAACAATAATGTCTGAGTCCTTGACAGCGTCTAGAGAACTATTGCAACAGATCGTCACTAATAGGACGTAATAATATAAACTATTATGATATCAGTAAGTTCGACCAATCCTGAATTTAGCTTTAATTTTCCAACTGAAATTTCAGCAAGTGAGATAGCATTAGCGCAAATATGAGTTTATAATAGATATCCAAATATCCGGTCAAAACCTTTCAGTTCATTAACAGCAAATAATTCACTGGTATTTGCGAATAAGAATAAACCGGATGCAACAACTGATTGGCAAGTTGTTGGAATTTCAACAGGCAATTATCAAATAGATGAGATTAATGACGAGTTCCAACACAGAATTAAATCTATCACAGGAAAATATTCTATAATGGCGACCACATATTATTAACCAACATTATATCAGCTTTGATTGGAATAAATTATCCTGGTTACCTCGTAGATATTTATCAAAGTTCAATCAGATCAGTGTTAGGATGGCCTGAAGTTGCATCTGTTTATAATGGAGTTTCCGAGCCAATTAAAAATGAGTTTAAAACAAGAGACGAAATATTCATTAAATATCAAGAATATGAAGGAAAATATCCACGGAGTTATATAAGATTTGGATTTCCAAACAGCGATAGATATTACTTTACTGATTTTGACGGTAAAAGGATCCTAAGATATTTAGATCAGAATTTGATGTCATCTTAGATGCCAAGGTGGGTAATATATATATATATATATATATATATATATATATATATATATATATATATATATATATATATATATATATATATATATATATATATATATATATATATATATATATATATATATATATATTGTTAGTGAAATATCTTTAAAAGACTTTTTAGATACTCTTAAGCCTGAATACGATAAAACGATTTATGATATAAGAAATTTACTTATTTCATTATCACCGCATTATGATCCTACTTTTAAGCAGCAAATAATCGAGTCAATAGAACATTTAAATCGTATCTTATTCGAGGTATACATCGTCAATCGAAGTCTCATAAACGTTGTGACAACACTCAATAGTCTTTACACTGATCAAAGACGGAAGCAATTATTTCTGATACGTGCATATAAATTCCTAACTGTTAACTTCTCGATATGGTAAACTACCACCATCAATAAATACATAAATATCATACCCTACGAATTATAAAAGACGTAGGGAGAAACAAATACCTAATTATATGTTCACACATATAACAATGACTAAGTCTGCATAATTCATATATTCATATACAACTAAAGCAAATAAAAACTTCTATCACAATTCTCAAAGAAATCAGTCATGCATTACGATGCAACACTGTTATTTAAAGAATCCGACAATATACATATGTTAATTTTGCATGTTACTAATTCCCTCTAAGCTAGTGCGATATATTGACAATTAAGCTATACATGGAGGATGCCATTTCTAATGTATGAAATGTACATAATAGCTTATCAATCTTAAAACATCTAGTTTTGAAAGTGAGACAAATTCTGGCGAAAACAAATTACCTCAAGAAGCCTTTGTTCGCAATTTAAAGTTATAATTCTGCTATAATCCCTTCCAGTTTTTTAATAAGTACCCAACTTCGGCACTTCGGTAGTCTAATCTCTCCTAACGTCTCTATGATCCAACGCTAGCGACCATTAAACATGTACTAATGGACCAATGGACTTGGTCCAAACAAGTTAATTATTGAGACTCCACCTAGATCTTAATCTCACAGTTTTGATTAGATACGGTCTAGTCTAAATGAAAACTGCCTTAGCCTTTATCAAGTACCTGTTTGTCTCGGATTTCCGGTCTTGAAAAGTCCGAACTTGCTTCAAGTGGGTCTCGATCTCACTGCCTGAGTGCAAAACAAACAAAGACGGATCGACCTGGTTGCGTAAATCCCTTTTATGAACGGGTCGTTGCGTAATGGTTAAACCCGTACTGAGTTTATTCAAGGTGCTATGAAATTAACTATAAGGACATATATATATATATATATATATATATATATATATATATATATATATATATATATATATATATATATATATAGATAGAGTGTCTGATAGATAGATAGATAGATAGATAGATAGATAGATATAGATATATATATCTACTATCTATCTATCTATATATATATATATATATATATATATATATATATATATATATATATATATATATATATATATATATATATATATATATATATATATATATATATATATATATATATGAAGCAAGAAGCATCCACAAATGCGTGACAGTTACCTAGGGTAATTTTGTTGTTTCTCAAGATGACTTAGTAATACATGCACCTTGTCGTAGGTCGCTCGCAGCTAGATGTCAGTATATCGCTATATGCATGTGTACTTTACCCCTGTTTCTTGCCCTGTTTGTTTTAGTATTTATAGGTGTCATATTGTCATAATCAGGCAGAGTGATAGTTTGGATCTTATCGGGAAATTACTATAGTGCACGACTTACTACAGCCATAGTGGTTATTAGTATTTTATACAAAAGTCAAATTTATAATTGTGTCGGTTTGTAAATGCATCTACCGATATATTTTTTCCATGCTTAAAGTCACTTATGCACTAAGCGCTTCACGACTGATTATAGCCCTGGACTGGGCCCTTAGCCCCAGGCTGTGCTCTCTACCGCAGGCTGAGCTATTATCCCAGGCTTAATCCGCAGCCCCAGTCTGAAACGTGGTGCATGATGAGAAGTGGGTGACGGGTATGCAGCAGCAGGTAGTGCTTCCTGGACTATTCTTTGCTTTCTTGATGTTTTTTCTTCAGGATATTTGTTTTGTGTTTGGTAGAGTTGCCCATCTAATGGCTAGGGAGGGGTTTGTGGAGCATCAGGTAGAGATTCCTGGACTGTTCCATAATTTCAGTTTATTTTGTAGTCGGTAGAGCTACCCATCTACTTATGAAATGGTTGAGTTTTTGGAACAGCTTCCCATCTACTTATTGAGGTGTTTTCTTTTCGACAGAACATAGAGCTTCCTGTACTGTTCATTTCTTTGAGTCTTACCTTATAGTTATGCAGTAGTGGGTAGAGATTCCCCTCTACTTAATGGGGGAAAGATTGTTGCAGCAGGTAGAGCTTCCTGCACTGTTCCTTCCTTTCTGTCCTACCTTATATTTGTGCATTAGTACTCAAAGTCTCCCATCTAGCCAAGAAAAGGGCGTGCAGAGCAGCATGCCGGGCTTCCTTGACTGTTCCCTCCTTTGTGCTTTTTAATTATCTTTGTTGTTGTGGTCTTCTTGAGCATCGATCCTTGGTGTAAGAGGTTGTCCTCCTGTTTCATTTCTCGTTTGGTTCGTGATTCCCATAGTGATGTCTTGGTTTCGTTTATGAGGTCGTTTCATCCCTTTTCTCACTATCTTAGCTGTTTGTTTATGTAGTCTTTGTGGGTTTTTTTTATCACATTTTACTCTTAGTTTTTTACAATGTAGTTTTTGTGATTGTTTCACCCCTCTTTTCCTCACTAGCATTGTGTTTTGTTGTTGATTTTTACTTGAATATTTGAGTTTGTTGGTCATTATTTTTTTATTTAGTAGATATTCTTTTTCAAGTTTATCATTTAGTATTGACTATTGATTATTTGTTTGGGTTTTATTATCTTTTATTTATTAGTAATCATTTAATTATACATTTATTTTTAATGTTTTAACGTTGAGTTATATTCTTTAAGAATTGTATAATGTTTATATAAGTCATGTCTAGGTATTTGTTCTTGAAGTTCTTCAGCATGTCAGGATGACCGAATTCGTCTCTGATATTCTTTCACGTTGTCTCTATTATGTTGTTGACATATGTTGAGAACGTGGTGGAGTGTTTCTTGTTTTGAACAATGAGGGTATTTGGTGCTCTTGCTCTGTCTGTGATATAGTATCGAAAACTGATTTGGAGGAAGGTCTTCCCTGTTCTTAGTCTATTGACTACTAGTTGTTCTGCAGTTTTAAGTTGTTTCGAGGGTTTGATGTTCATAATTATATCCTTCTGAATTCGATAGAGTTGCCTTCAATTGATAGAGTTGTATCAGAGTTGTATCAGAGTAGTATCAGAGCGTCTGTTTGTTTTCTGCGTATTTCTATTCTTAACATGCTATACGGTTCCTGTGAACTGATTGTATGGCGTGTTTTGTATTTGGTAGTGTTGTAGGCTGTGTGTTGCTGACAGGTCTGCTTGGTACTTTCCAGATAGATTGTTTTGGGACGGCATCCAGAGGAGCTAAACCGTTATCTCCGTCGATACTATTTTTGGGGGGCACCAGACAGATGCCCACCCCCTACTTAACCGAAAAAAAACTTATCTAAAAAGTTAATGTATATCTGTATTCCTTCCGATATTTAGCTATATTTTTATTTATAAATTGTGATCAAAAAATTAAATTTTTAAAGTTTTTGATGGGGTATTTTTTTTCCCTAATGTTTTTTAAAGGTTCATTCCTACGATAGGGCTTCATTTTACTTATCGGAATCATTTCCCATATTTGGTTTGGTGACCTTGGTTATAGGTTCCCTACGTCCTACGTGTGCTATATGTTTAATTTGTTTTCTTGTTAGGACAGCCTTTTATATCATATTTTCCCAGTTGTCTATTTCATTTATATGCATACTCTTTTAATTTCATCCTCCCATTCTTCGTTCACTCATTCATGCATTCTTTCTTTTTGGTGCATATTATTTATTTTCATTACTACATTTATTTAAATAATTTATTTTATATTATTTTTTATTATATTTTTGAATTTTTTATTTTGAGGTTTGACTGTGTACTAATTTAGCTAATAAAAAAACCATTCCTAGTATTTTGTATGTGTGTATGATGTTCCGTCTACCTTTTCTCTTCAATTTTGTTGCTAGGGAAATAGGGTGCCAATTTTTTATTTTTGCATCCCATTTCCCCGCATTATTTCCAAAATTCTTAATAAAACGTACAAAAGATATGCATACTTTTAAGTCTACACATTGTGTTTTCTGAGGCTCTTCCGTATGCCTGCCCACTTCGCGTAACGCCATGTGATAAGTCCTACGACGTCCTTATCTCGTACTTCTTTCATGCGTGGAGTTATCTATAAATATATAAAAACACATTATTATATGTTATGAGAATGAAAAATACAAAAAAAGAAAATTACATTTAAAAGTAAAGTTATTTCCTTATGCTAATAACCTGCCCATATTTTTCATTGTTAACAGTATGAAGCTTACTATTTTCATGTAATCAGTTCTAGAATATTCCCCATCTAAGTATAATAATTTCCTAATTTTAAAAGCACCATATTTTTTAATAATATTGATAATTGCATCTCTTTTATTTTGTCTACTAACTTTTTCATGAAAATGAGTCGGTCGTGTAATTCAAAAACAAAATAAAGTAAATAAAGTACATCCTCAATATTTAAAATATTAAGAAAATCCATCCATAAATTTGCTAAACAAAATTATTTTACAAAAATTGTCAAAAAAGGATTCCTTGTGAAAAACACCTTTTACCACAGATCCTAAAAGTTTAAACACAAAATACACACTATAAGATCATCAAGTGAAAAATGGTTTCCTTACATAGCTGTCTGCTTTGTCCTGGCCATTTTGTAAACCCTTTCTAGACCGTAGATAATAGGTATTGCATTGTAATACTTGCCTCCTCAAGAATGTTCTGTCTGCCGATATACGCTTTTTCTTTCTTTCTTTAAGTCCAAAATTTTAGAACATTATAGGGTGTTTCGGTACAGAAAAAGATCTGTTTGATGTAATTCATCGTTGAAGGCTTTATATTGACCTCAAGACAGACGTTAGCATGTATTTCATGGATTTTGTTTGTGTGCAATGCTTAGTATAGTTCTATTTGTTGATCATGATTTAAGAGATGTTTATATTTTATTATCGTTAACGTTTATTGAATGTAATGCGTTGATCAGTCTGGTCTATTATAGCTACAGTGATTGTAAAAGCTAATTGGGCTGGAAGGGCTAGAAAAATCTGGAAGGACTGGCGGTGTAGCAGCATATAGCTTATGTGGCAGCGTTGCCTGCAATGAAGCAGCGTAGCTATTGGTGTAATAGATTATCCAGCATCATGGCGGCGGAAATGTTTGTATAGCAGCAAGACATGGCGTGGGGCAGTTTTAGCTGGTATGGGGAGCATAATTTATAACAGCAATTCATTGAAAGGTATGGATTCCTGAGAATGGAAAATGACAGTGTTCTGTGATTATAACTTTACATGGTTGCATGAACCATATATATCTTTACAAATATGATTGTAAGATCCATGCTTATCGTAACAGCGTTCGGTTCTAGGAACAATACTTTATCTTTAAAAACATGTTGTTATATGAACACATTCATCATTGCTATATCGAACCGGAATCGTACTTGTTTTCCTTTGACATATTCAGCAGCTTCGACAAGTCAAATGCATATAATTAATCAAATTGGTTCTATGAGCTTGCGTTTGATTTTATTTTTTTACCGTGAATGGCAACAATTCCACCATCAAAACTCTTCTGAGCCTCAAAAGCAGTGCCAACGATAAATTTTAGATGTTTTCATCATTTACTATCACGGACAAAATATACACGAAGTTGTTTGTGTAGATTCTCCATGTTTTTCCCCGACGACAACATTGATCGTTATTAATAAATCTATTTTAAGATCACTTGTTGACTTTTTTGCACATATACTTATTCAGTTTTATACCTGGGGCATTACAAACATGCTGGTACAGTTGAAACACTTTGAATCTTGATTATTATAGCAAGTACAACTGCAAATTTCTCACGTGTTGTAATAACTGTGTGTGTGTCATCCTAAGACTGGTACTAGTTTGGTGCCTTCTTTAAATTTACGTTCGATTCATTAGTGATTGCGCGATGATACTGGCCAATAACGTTCCAGACAGAGGCATCGCTTTTTGGTGCTAACGGATAACCATTGTGTACGTTAGATAAATGTTCCGTATATTCTAAGTCAATTTCACAGATGTATCTGCAGTCTGTATGTATATGTATCTGTTGCCTTTTGAAATCGCATGCGTGTTTTTGTATGTCAATGTATCTAGGATTAATTAAAATAAACTCACTGAAAAGTAACGATTTATCATTGCCAAGTCAAAACGCTCATTGATATTTATGAACATAATGTAACTGTTAAGGGCAGTGGGGACATGACCGTCTATGCCTGTATTGCTTGCGATAGCGAATATGTGACTCGCCATAGGAATATTTCCACCCAAGGAGGCGATAACTCAATATCAGATGCTGGTCAACATCAGGAAGCAATTGCAACTCGATCTTGGTTTTTGAAAACAATGCTTGATGATGAAAAGTAAATGTGCGGGATCTAATTTTACACGTGGATGGCAGTGTCACGAAATCTCTCTTAAAGACATCAGCTAGAAACAACACATCAGTGTGCCTATACATCTCGCGATGAACATCTATATTTTTGCATTCGAATGTAGACCAAACTTTGTAATTGCATAGCAGTGGCGGAAAAACCTTCACGTGACAACGACGAATAAAACGCCTCGATGAATGGTGACTGAGTTTCGGAAAATTTATCCCAATCACTCATGTAATTGTATCTCCATACATCCTTTCTAGTTAAAAATTCAATTTTGGAGGCACTTGTACTACAGGCACTCTATCGACTTATAATTTTAATTTTTCACTGTTAGATTGCTCAATAACTTGTCCAAGGACGAATTCAGAAATTTTAATGTATCGATGAACTGCAGTTGACCCTGACTAATCTTTCCTTTATCCATATTGTTAAAAGCTGCGCATATTTGTGATTTTGACGCAATAACTACTTTTGGATTATTAACTGGCCGTCGTTGCTATGTAGCTTGTGAAGTGCTACAATGATTTGTGCTCTGTTTGGGTAAAGTTTGAACTGCAGCGTACTTACGTTTTTTTTGCGACGCCTGTATAACACCATGGATATGAGAATTGTCAAGAACTTTGGAACCGGAACATCCAGTAGTAGAGCTTTGTCCTTCAGTGGAGCTAAAAGCTCCTGCAATGCTATACAAATATATTCCCGCAATGTATAATTTTTTTATTATAGGAAAATTTCCTGCCCATACTATGTGTAATTGTCTTTCTGAAACCGATAAAACAATATCTGTTGTATGTTTTTAATGTAGTATAGGCACGAAAACATTAGACCACATATATAATTTATAAACGGTGTTTCAGTTCAAAGATATATCTGATCCAGCACTTGACATGGGTGTGCCTGTTTTAGAGGATAGAAACAAAAGAAACTTTGAGCATTATTCATACCCTGCAAAATACTGCATGCTGGGTTTTTTTCCTTTCATATGAAGCATTCAGGGAAATTGAAGGAAATCTTGTACGCAAGAATAATAGTTGGTTTTCCATCAACAGTGCACGTTGTTCCAATGATGGAAAGGAAATCAAATCAATTCTTGATACTGTTGATGTTTCTACGACAATTCCGGGAGCGTCTAGACACTGAGATGATAACAATGGCAAATGGTCCAAAAACGATGTTGGTTAAATATGCAACTAATAATACATGTTATAGACCATATACTATTTCAAACATCTGACACGCTGCAGGAGATGTACCAACGCCTTCTGCAATATAAATCAACACAACTATTTATCTTTGAATTTGCAGAGCCTCAATCACAGCTTGAGGGAGACTCACCCATCCCGTCACCTATTTGGGTTTGGTAGAGTTGTTCGTAAGGCTAGTTTTGGAACTAAACACAGTTACCTTATCTCATCAGTTTGGCGTGAAGGTTGTGCAGCAGCAAAGTTATGTTGTCAACATTGACTTTGTAGAAGCCTGTATTTTCCTTCAACGAATACAGAATCATGTTTTGATATCATTTATACAGTCAAAAACTTCAAAATTGCTGTTTCTCGCACATACCACCAATGCGAACTGTCCAACCACAATTATGGTGCAGTTTTCATTATTTTGTAGAAGCATGTATTTACTCCTTTAACGAATACAGAATCATGTTTTGATATCATTTATACAGTCAACCACTTCAACACTGTTGTTTCTCGCAATTACCACCGACTAGAACTGTCCATCCGCTATTTTGGGGCAGTTTTCATGGCAAATAAGTATCAGACATGGTCTTACTACACCAAAATATGTATTCGGAGCGTTTTAATTTACGCCGCAAGATAATGAGCAAGAGCAAGATAGGATGATATTCAACAAGCTTGGAGTGACTAAAATGTGTCTGCGGTTAAACGGTTATCAGGAACGATCTGAAGAAATCCAGGTTAGTTACACAGAAAATCTAAACGCACGTGCATATTACGATCTGTGATCGTGATCGTATAGGTAAATTACATCGACACCGGTTTTCCGTTTTATCAACACTTGTATTATGTTCTACCCGATTTATTACTTTCAGTGGGACATCTGTAGTTGTTTAGACAACCCACTGACGCTGATTGTATTTATCGATTCTATGCTATAATACTTTCTGACAAGAATAAATGAAAAACTCCTCTCAGGAAGTAAAAGTCGGCCTTAATTTATTTTACAGTACTGACTGAAATAATGAAAGTCATTCGTTTGTTAAACAATTTATTTCTATGTGCATTGTCCTAAATGATGATGATGATGATGACGACGACGACGATGATGATGAAAACAAATAAGAAGAATGGGAAAACAAGCGCGTTTAGGAAAGATGCCGGACTGTGATTGTTACGGAAAATGTAGTGATATTTTTCTAAGATACAATGAACTAAGAGACGGTATATACAACAATTGCATGCTTTTCGCTTGTCCTTATAAGTTACAAGTTTATACATGAATTTATATTTATTTGACATTTGAATCACAAAATCGTCTTCTTTACAAATGTAAAGATTCTGAATGCGTTAGACAAATTATGAGTTATGAGACAATGCATGTTTATACACAAATTCTGAATGTATTAAAATCCGAATATTTTAACTTATGTGAAAAGAAATTAAACCTGTTTATATTTAAACACCGACAACACGAGATGAATGCATGCATCCTCTTCTAAACGTTTGCACATAACTATGTCAAACAACACGTCATGTTTATTAGAAGAAATATCTGCATGATAAAAGTAATATATATATATATATATATATATATATATATATATATATATATATATATATATATATATACATATATATATATATATATATATATATATATATATATATATATATATATATATATATATATATATATATATATATATATAGATATATATATATATAGATATATATAGATATAGATATATATATATATATATATATATATATATATATATATATATATATATATATATATATATATATATATATATATATATATAATGAAAATATGACAATGGTACAGTCATATGACTGTAGTATGCAAAACAAAATCTGCTCAAAAATGCAATAGTCTACATCCAATGGGCTCTAAATATGTGTACATAGCAAGTAAAAAAAAATTAGATTAAAAGAACAAAGATAAAAACAGCAAGTGTTGCAGACTTAACTCACAAGAACGACAACAACTAGACAAATCCGAAAGATTATAGTTAACTGAAAAAACACAATGCTGCTATGGCCACGGCACTTCATTAATTACTGTAGTTTTCCAATTTATAAAACATATCTGATCATAGAAAGATATTTTGCATCTCTCTCTCTCTCTCTCTCTCTCTCTCTCTCTCTCTCTCCCTCTCTCTGTCTCTCTCTCTCTCTCTCTCTCTCTCTCTCTCTCTCTCTCTCTCTACATTATGAACAGATGATAACTTGATTGTGCTTTACATATACAGCTATGGCTATGTTGTAAAATAAGGCAGTGCCAGTCAAAACAACGGATTTAAAAGTCAAAACCACATAAAGTAGATTTTATATGCTTGTTTAGGTATTACTTATGCCTCACATAGCTAAACTGTTATTTACTTGTCAAATATCCATCGAGCTGTTCAAACTATATCGATCTCTATGGATAAAGTTATGACTTAATGTAGATATCCAACAACATTATTCATATTAGAGAGACTTTTGCTATACAACTTCACGCGAATATCAAGATTTTGAAATAATTTTTCCTGAAATACCGATAACGTTACATAATTTATAACTGTTAAATCATACGGAATATGTAAATATAACTGTAATATTTTGATAACTTAAAATCAGAAGATTGCGTGTAGCAGTGTCTAATTTTTATGCGATATTCTGAAGCACCCTATGAATGGATGAATCAAGAAAATTATGCACTCTGTCCTGGTCACTCTGATAGTGCTAAGTAGAAAAATGACAAGAATTTAAGGATACCTGACGGAAGAAAACCAAAGTGGGTGGTTAGACAGATTTCGCCTGACGGATAATAAACCAATGTGGGTTGTTTGTCAGATTTAGCCTGACGGAAAAATTGGGTGCTTTAGAGTCGATACAGCGTATCAATAAGTACAAAATCAGATGAAAAACATGGCATTATTTGTTAAGATTTAAAAAAAATTAAACAAAATTTACAAAAGCATGCTGACATTTACAAAGAAATATACATATGAAATACCAAGCATAAATTAACTTTCTCAAATACAAAGGACCCTATCTTATACGGCCACCCCTTCTACACTGGGAAAGTGGCCGTAGACGACATGTGGTCTTCGCAGTGCGGGACTATATTTATGACAAATATGTGTATAGTAAGAAAGGTATAATTTTAAAGCGTTTAATATCTTCGTTTAAACGTAGAAGTAACTTTTAAACAGTTATTTTTGTCTTAAGAACTGGCTTATTCAAGTTAACATACATTAATAGTTCTTATTTTTAAGCTTGAAATGCGAGTAGGATATTGTTGACGTGCTCATTGCAAACTATTCGAAAACGATCATTCAAATCTTGGTGTATACATTTCTTGGCATGTAATACAATTATCTTTCCATTTACTTCATTTTCCCACTGCTGCATAATATTCTCCTTATATGTTACGATATTGTATATTTGAGTCTCCCGAAAGTAGAATTTGTTTGTCATGAACTCTTGAAATCTCCCCATCGTCCTCAGGCAGATTAACTTTACTGCTTGCTCTAAAGTATTATGTCTCCTTTTTTTGTCATTACATATTCAATTTTTGTAATAATTTATTAATATTCTGCTAATTGTTCAGTACTGCAGCTTAATTATGCAGACAAAACTTTGTCGAGTCGACGAAATGCCTTGCTTTTAATGAAACTGATTGATGTACTAACCCGTGTCCTATTGGTCTTTGTAGTGTACCCTGTCCTGTTCAAGGTTAATTTATATCTGTGTTAATCCTCATAATCTATATCTAGAACATGCAGATCATCCTTTAATCTTGGAAATTATGTTCAGTTTTAAAAATCATCAAAGAAAAAACTTAATCGCTCTGTAAAGCTCAAAACTCTATCACAACATTGTCGACCCCATGTCCTGTAAATATCGGCGTTGATGATATAATATTAACCTGAGTGGTACATGTGCTTTAGCCAACATTTTTTTCAGAAACGATAACCTGACATCGGGAAACATACATCAGTGTGGATAGTCGGATGACTTATCATACTGTATGATTAAAATATAGGTTCTGGACACAATTTAAAACAAAATGTTGCCGCTTGTGGGCGGTAATTTTTTACATGTGTGCAATAATATGCTGACCGCTGGTCGCGTTAGAGGGATGGCCTTTCCTACTTTCCTGATGGGTACTTTTGAACACAAACACGTCGGTGCCAAGGCTGTAAATGGTGTGCGGACGCTGGTCAAGGGTCCGTTTATCAGTTGGAACACTTTAAGCGCTAAGCAGTATGTAAGGGAAACAAATACAAGAGGAATATTCTTGATTAAACTGTTTATACACGTGATGTTATGCCATAAACGATCATTATAGGATACTGAATCAGCGAGAACGCCAAGCTTTAGTTCAATGCACAACACCTATGAACATATTTCAATTATTTTCGCTCTTTGTCCACTTCATCTGCACAGTAAATCCTCTCCTAATTTCACACATTAATTACAGTTAACAGTCACGTTATGTTGAAGAAGAATTATTTTTATTTAAGCTCTGAATTGCAGTGGAATCCAAGGATAAACTTATCGATATTCATATATGAGTGTGTTAGGCTCTATAATGGATTGAAATCGAACCATGACCTATTTGTTATTCAAATGAATGTCACAGGCTTTGCAATGGATTGAAATCTAACCATGACCAATTTATATTCAAATGAATATGTTAGGCTGGATAATGGATTGAAATCGAAACACCCTATTTGATATTCAAATGAATGTTTTAGGCTTTGCAATGGATTGAAATCTAACCATAATTTATTTATATTCAAATGAATGTGTTAGGCTTGATAATGGATTGAAATCGAACCATAACCTATTTAATATTCAAATGAAAGTCTTCGGCTTTATAATGGATTGTATTCGAACCATAACCTATTTGATACTCAAATGAAAGTCTTCGGTTTTGTAATGTATTGAAATCGAATCATAACCTATTTGATATTCAAAAAATGTCTTAGGCTTTATAATGGTTAAAATCGTTTATAATGGTTAAAATCGAGCCATTACCTATTTAATATTCAAACGAATGTAATGGATTGAAATTTAACCATAACCAATTTGCATTTAAATGAATGTCTTAGGCTTTGTAATGGATTGAAATCGAACCATCACCAATTTATATTCAAATAAATATGTTAGGCTTTGTAATGAATTGAAATCGAACCATGACCTATTTGATATTCATATAAATATCTTAGGCTTTGTAATGAATTGAAATCTAACCATGACCAATTTGTACTTAAATGAATGCCTTACGGAAGATAATGGATTGAAATCGACACATACCCTATTTGATATTCAAATGAATGTCTTAGGCTATGTAATGGATTGAAATCTAACCATAATTTATTTATATTCAAATGAATGTGTTAGGCTTGATAATGGATTGAAACATAACCATAACCTATTTGATGTACAAATGTACATGGTCATTATATTAATTATAGACTGCAAAAGCATGTCAGATTATGTTCACTCAAGCTGTCTGTACTATGTAACAAATTGACATGCCACGAACAAAAGGATATCGGATGGATACAATTTCGAAGAACTGTGTGACTTCAGCCTTGTTAAATTTGAGAACAATAGTATATATGTTGATCGTGTTTTCTCGTTCATGCTCACTGTCTATAAGATATAATGGCCAATATTTTATTAAGACTGGAGTAACATGTCAACTTATATTCGATCAAGTAGTGTTTACTATGTAGAACCGTACAAACTATTGCTCCAATCAACCGGTGACAGTACTCATTTTCATCACAGGTAATTAATTAATGAGGTGTGAAGTAGTGTTTGTTGACAAAGGTGATGTTCTTAATAGCTTTGAGATTTCAGGGAGGATGCTATTTTCAATTATCGAAAACAACTGCAGGATTATCAAGTCCGTGTTTCCCACCATGTGCAATATAATCCATCCGAATCTCATGTGCTAGTGAACCATCATTCGGTCCCCACTCTGTCGTCGGCGTTGTAATTGTTTTCAGCCTCTGTAATTACAAAGTGCGATGAATATGTCAGCAGCAGTAGAAATAACCAAACATGTTCACATTGCCTAGATATGTAACTTCAAAGTATTCATTAAAAGATATTTAAATGTTGAGTTTACCTTAGATTTATTTAAAGTAAAACCCTTTAAAGTTTTTACATGTTTGTGTAACTTGGGCAATTGATTTTTTAATCAATCAGATTGACCGCTATTAAAACTACAATTCATTTTTGCTCATATATTTGGTATATTATCTTCAGCATCGGATTTAGGTGGAACTCAAAATGACTCTTATAACGAAACCATGCTACGAAGGCAAGCGCATGTATATCTTGGTGTATGGTAAGAATGCACAAATAGTTCTTGATTTGCATTAACAATTCTCTATTGGTCTACATGTATGTATCTTTTCATCATGCCAAGAAAACCCGCAAATGTTTGCAAATAGATCTTTGTTTTAAATTGGAACAAAATGACAATATTTTACATTTTTTGTAATACTTATAAGCAAAACAGAAAGTAAATAACAGAACAAACTAAACCAGTCTCGGTGTTTTACTATTGTGAAAGAATCGAGGCGAAATGCTAAAACGGGACAATTTGTCTTACCTGTAAGAGATTTCCCTTGGCCTGATACAGCTTGTAGAGAAACATGATTGGAATCGGACATATCACAAAGGCAGTAATAAGCCAACCGATCACCTGTGCGAACTCTGGGTAGTCCAGTTCTTTATTAATCTTGGGTGGATTGTATTTTGCCATGCGGTATATAAACAGCAACTACAGTGAGAAATAATAATTGCTGGTTGTTGCATACAAATGTATGAGATGTTTCCATGTTTAAATTGCTCTTGAAATGAAATATTTCTCATCTTTATTCCATCGATCAGTCAAGAAGTAGAATTAAATCAAAATAAATTTTCTTTATATTTTCATAGCAATTTTGCAGACGTAGAACCTTACATATTTTATATTAATTACTTGATTAAAAATGCAAATTTATAACTCTTCATATACCGCTGAGGGAAAATAAAATACAAAATGAAGCAGAAATTTACTCCTTCCGTTTTTTCATTTACCTCTGCATAGATCCAAAGTCTCAGGACTTTGTGAAAGACAATCAAGGATACAACTGCCGTCAATTAATTCCAGTTTGATTTTGAACCAGATCCGACAATCCTATGTTATTTATTATGTAAATTTAAATAGTTTTAGTTGCAAAAGTGCAGCCTCCGGTATTTTATACTCAAGTTTCTTTGTGGATTCAGCCAATATTAAAATAAGTAAAATAATTCATTAAAGAAATTGGAATATGTTAAATATCAATTAAAAAGTTTACAAAATGAAACTGAAAGAGATATGGAACAATTACCTTGTGACAGAAAGTATAAAGTACGTTTAGCTATATATCCTAAAGTATCATTAAACAAAGTTAGCATTTGTTGCTCGTCCTTCGAATTCAAAGATGATTATGACATCAGTAATTGGTTTGGTTTCTGTGAGTCAGCCAGTTTTATTGGAACACTTGACGCTTAGATTTGTTTAATCAATAGTGGAACTACTGCAATTCAGAAAATTTACTATGATCGTTCTTCAGCACTGCTTCTGCAATTCTCCTCAGTTCAAGGTCTGCAGCACCACTATGTATGACACTGCGTCAGGTGGATCAATCACGTGCAAGAGCTCCTCAAGACTCAGGGTCAAGGATGAAGTTTTGCATGGATAAAATTTTGGAATGTTGAAGCGTTTATTCTGACCACCTTGAGACTGATCTTCGTCCTTCAACTCTCTGTAGATATTCTTTGGTAGATCTTCTGACATCCTGGCGACATGGCATTCCCATCTCATTTGTGATTTCATCAGCTGAATGTCTATGCTTGAAATACCTGCCCGTATAAGGACCCATAGTCTAGAACCATGTCCTGCCATTGCATCATAAGTATCCTCAGACAGCCTCAGTGAAATTGGTTCAGCTTCTCGGCATGGAGTCTGTGCACCGCACATGCAGTTTTCTCAAGCATACGGCATATTAACAACATAATAACGTTATAGACCTTCAGGTTTGCTACTCAGCTTCCTTTATCAATTCTGTCCTTGGTTTCATTATCGATGTGAACTGTAAATGACAGTATACTACTGAGATATCTCCACTGCCACGATAATTGGCTAGTCACTATGATGGTAGGCTCTAAGTAAAATTTTACTGGTTCAGACTGATGCATCACTTCTTTCTTCCTATGAAATCAAAATTATCACGAGATGAGGAAAAATGGTCCATACTTCATCGAATGTTGGTTTCAGGATTGGTATTCAAGGTACAGTCATCAGCAAATAGATGATCAAGAATAGTCACTTCCTGTAAATTCGTTTTCGCCCGAACAAACATGACGAATGTCTCTGGGCGACCAAACTGTGTTATGATCTTCCAGATGCCCCCACGGACGACTGTGTCAAAATCGTATGTTAGTTCTATGAATGTCGAGTACAGATTGTTGTTCTGTTCCTGGACTTGTAGGAGGTCCCTCGTCCTTTATAGAAGCCACACTGGCAGACGATGTTTATCGATGTGATGCACAAAGTGATACAACAATATTCTGGCCTGCTATTGACAACATGGAGATGCCTCGCTAGTGGTTGCAGGATTGTCAATTCGGTTTGTATGCTTCTGCTTGCATAACATCTAATCAAAGTTTTTTTTCTATTTGACAGCAGGTCATTTACTTTCTCGGTTTCAGTCAGCGTAGGATGGGTAGCAAGTGAAATGCTGAAATCTATCAATTGCCTCATCGTTGATTGACGACTGTTGGCGGAGGATGTTGTTGAAGTGTTCTGACCATATTTGAAGTATCTTTTCTTTGCTAGCGAACGGTGTGATGGTGTCAGCACTTGGTACTAGATATGTTCCTGATGAATATGACCCGTATTTTATCTACACAGCATTATGTACGCTCAGTATCTCATTCATATTTGCTTAGAACTAAATCTCATCTGCCGTAAAGATCAGCCACGTGTCTTGCAATTCTCTCAAGAATAAAGATAATAATTAATTGTAAATGCAGTAAACACGCACATAAACACCCTCTCCCTTATACATGTATACAAAAATCCCCTCTCTCCCTCTCTCCCCCTCCGCTGCCCCCCCTCTCTCTCTCTCTCTCTCTCTCTCTCTCTCTCTCTCTCTCTCTCTCTCTCTCTCTCTCTCTCTCTCTCTCTCTCTCTCTCTCTCTCTCTTACCCCAGCAAGGACTGGTGCGCAGATAACCCAGCAGAATCCCCAGTAAAATACAGGTGTTGGTGCACGTCCCAACATATACGTGGTATCACTGATAAATCTTTTTACACCTGAAAAAGAATTATCAGCAAGTTAAAAATAATTTTCCTTCCGTCTATCGTAAATCAATCTTAAATTGTAGAAGCAATTTATAAATGCTATGTACTTCCGAAGTCTGATTTTAAAGGGAATATTGGAAGACATATCACATTGGTGGCACACACGCATACATGATGATGATGATGATGATGATGATGATGATGATGATGATGATGATGATGATGATGATGATGATGATGACGACGACGACGACGATGATGTTGATGGTGATAGTATCAATAGCTTTTCTACCTGAGCGTTTTTCCAAGTATTTCGTAGGATACAGGAATCACAAATGGTAATATTAAATTAAATCAACACTATTAGACCTATGTTGAACAACATGTCATGCTGATATGAATATCGTCCCTGTCCATTTTTTTTCTGCAGCTTTTACTTTATCAGTTTCCTCCAAATTAATGAAGAAATCCAAATGCATCCAATCTGCTGTGCTTCTTAGTAACTGACAAGGTTATTAATTTAAGGGAAAGCATACAATAGTATATTTGCTTCTTAGCAACTGACAAGGTTATTAATTTAAGGAAAAGCTAACAATAGTATATTTGCTACTCAGTTACTGACAAGGTTATTAATTTAAGGAAAATCAAACAATAGTGTATTTGCTTACTAAGTAATTGACAAGGTTATTAATTTAAGGAAAAACAAACAATAGTATATTTGCTTCTTAGCAACTGACAAGGTTAATAATTTAAGGAAAATCAAACAATAGTATATTTGCTTACTAAGTAATTGACAAGGTTATTAATTTAAGGAAAAACAAAGAATAGTATATTTGCTTACTTAGTAACTGACAAGGTTATTAATTTAAGGAAAAGCAAACAAAAGTATATTTGCTTACTAAGTAATTGACAAGGTTATTAATTTCAGGAAAATCAAACAATAGTATATTTGCTTCTTAGTAATTGACAAGGTTATTAATTTAATGAAAATCAAACAATAGTATATTTGCTTCTTAGCAGCTGACAAGGTTATTAATTTAAGGAAAATCAAACAATAGTATATTTGATTCTTAGTAACTGACAAGGTTATTAATTTAAGGAATATCAAACAATATTATAATTGCTTCTTAGCAACTGACAAAGTTATTAATTTAAGGAAAATCAAACAATAGTATATTTGATTCTTAGTAACTGACAAGGTTATTAATTTAAGGAAAAGCAAACAAGAGTATATTTGCTTCTTAGCAACTGACAAGTTTATTAATTTAAGAAAAATCAAACAATAATATATTTGCTTCTTAGTAACTGGCAAGGTTATTAATTTAAGAAAAAGGAGACAATATTATATTTGATTACCGTAAACCCACATGACAGCTATGCTTTCACAGGTTGCCACAAACAGTATTGAAAAATCAGCACCGTAGCCGTCCATGAGTCCTACGATGTAGTCCCCCGCCTAAGGTAAAGAAAAACAAATCGGTCGACATCTTGATTTCAGAATACTCTGTAAGAATCCCTCGTACAACATTTAGAAAGTGTATAAATATTTTTCCCTATTGCCAGCATTTAAACTTTTGTATAGATACTGTATACATAGCACATAATATACACGCATATTTTGCTATATTCTGATAAAAAAATTAAAACATGTAACACTAGCTTGGATTGATTTTAATATATGTAGTAAAACATCTGCAGTATCTGTGTAAATTTATTAAGAATGTGTAATGTTTAATCTATCAACATCACAACACTCAGAGTTGCTCAATGTGTCAAAAGTTGCTGCAGTTGGGTGTACAATTCTAAAACCATATCCAATTACAATACTAAAACAATCGTTCCAATTATGTCCCTTCACATTGCGATCACTTGTGAATGTTAGGAAATCTTTCGATTATAAAATTTCTTAAAGTCAGTGCCAAGTAACTAATCGTTTTCTGCATTTGTCTTGAAAATAAAGGTCATGAAATTGGAGCATTAAGTTCCAAATCCTATCTTGTCGTGGAGTTAACATTTTCGAAACACACGCCCCACCCTTTGCCCGAAATCCAAGTTTTAATTTGTGTTTAAAACTGAAACAAAATATACCAAGAAGTACTGTTGACAATTTATATGCATTTATTTGAGAGATGCATAATGGTGAATTCCACTCCCCACCGCCCTCAACATATCCTATAGCTAATACAGCTGTCCCTGAACGAGGTAAAGAGGGCAGGACCTGATGAACTTTAATAATTCCTAGACTAAAAATGTTTCAACAAGCTGGTGTGAAGTTGAATAATGTGACTCAGTATTACCTAGAGTTTAAACAAGGAAAGAAAATATAATTAGAAAGCTGAAATGTAAAATTCTATTTCAGTTTAGCATTGCTCAATATAACCAGACGGGCTCAAACTTCATCAAAATTAAAACAAATACCGGAATCATCATCAATGGTTCGAATTTTACTTACAGGTGTAATGCAGGGAAGAGCAATGAGGTAACATGCAATTCCCGCGCCAACGCACAAATAGCCCTTGTGCTTTCTTAGACGTGGATACTCGTCTTGGAGACAGGTGAGTGTTGTTTCCAACATAGCAAACTGAAACGAACAAAATCATCCAATAATCCTCACGAAAACAAACTGAAGAGAAAAGCTAAGAGTGAAATGCTATCTTTGTTATATTAACAGCCTTGAAAAACAAATATGGATGACATTTGTCTTTCCAAAAAGTGCAAAGCAAATATTTATTTTCAAAATCTCAAATAATATAAGCACTTGAAAATAAAATTGAGAATATAGACACTTTATTTCAAGTACCTCACTGTCAAGTCCAAGAGTAAAAAGCATGAAGAAAAAGAGTATGGACCAGAGTTGCGGAATCGGCATGTTCGACAGGGCTTCCGGATACGCTACAAAAGCTAACCCATATCCTGTAATAATAATAATAATAATAATAATAATAATAATAATAATAATAATAAGAAGAAGAAGAAGAAGAAGAAGAAGAAGAAGAAGAAGAAGAAGAAGAAGAAGAAGAAGAACTAAAAATAGCAGAAGACGATTTAGCCCAAAGACCAGTTGTTTTTTTATCTGCCTTCTAGGTTTAGACGTTTGGCATTAACGCTAAGGCCAGTGATTGTATAAATATTTTCAGAATTGATAAACTCATATATTGAAGCCTTTGAAACTAGAGTTGTTAATATACTACGCCCAGCCATGAAACTCTATGACTGTGCTTTCCATTTCTTTAACATATTTACCATAAAAAAGGCATGGAATTGATCTTATTTATCTTGAATGACTCATGAATCTGCATAAAGTTTTAAGGTACAAGATTTGGCAGTTGGAGCACATAAAGTTCGATTCTTAGATTTATTCAGCAGATCAAGTCCAGAAAGTAGGAAATTGTGACTTCTCTATATTGTAGTTGTATTGGAAGATGGTTGTCATATTTTGTTCTATCATGTAATTAATTCCTAAAATCGAACATCTAAATCAGGAAGTCAACAATTCGTCCTTATATCAGAAAGGCATGCATGCAGCGGTTATGACATCTGCATCAACTACACAAAAATAACATTTAAGAATAACAGATACATAATTTTGAATTTTTTACCTTCTTAATAAGTAATTAATGGGAACACCTGTCTGTTTTCTCTTTTTGAAATGTTTTTTATTGTAATAAAATACCAGTATTATTTGAACCTATTTTATTCTGAGCATTCAATTAAACGATATTTCAAACTGGTCACTTGGGGGGTATATTATCTGAAATGATACATCCAAATATTTGCCATTGGTCCAACGTGTCATGATTTTAAATGATATATGCGTATAGAGATGGTTAACACTTAAATATATTTTCTTTTAAACGTTCACAAACCAACTCACAGACTTGAAAGACAGAAAATATTGGGTAACGTAACGCTTGAGTTTCTCAAATAAACTTTACTAAAACAAAGGCAAAATACATACAACAAAACCATATCGAAATACGCATCACATGCTTGCAAAGAAACCGTATCAACAATTTTGAAACATACATACAGATATAATGATATCAATATCAGGTTATGTTAAAAGGTCAAAATCATGAAAAATACAGCCGTCGTCACTCTTAAATTTTCATGAATGTGTATAAGAAGATTGCAAACCAAAGAGATATAAACATACAAAATATTATACAGCTGACTGGATTCTAATATAATAATTTGAATATCTTTGCAATTGTGCATTTTTAATTTAGATATTCCATGATGAGATAAATAGTTTATTTATTTTGAATGTCCATTAGTTTGTTTAATATTCATTGCAAAACCAAGACATTTCTCGACTTACCTCCCTTTGCTACATCTTCTATGCCCACCCCCATAGTCTTTGCCATTCCACCCAGCGTCATGAATATAACAAAACCAGCGATAATGCTTGTTACCATGTCCATTACGGCAATTAACATGGCATCTCTGTGGATGGAGAAAAAATGGCTAATAGAGATGTTAAATTGGGACCAAGTATGTGATACGCAGGGTCTTCTTTTAAAAAGGATGGTAGAACACTAAACATTTAGAAGTTATGACTGTTTGTGCCACTTCTTGTAAATGACGCAAAAGTCATAAAACATCACTCATGTAAACAATTTTTGTTTCAAAGAACACTAAATGCAGGACCGTGTTAGTGTCTACCGATGTGTATTTCATGTAATACTCTAATATTATCATTCGGAACATTTTCTATAATAATAGTGAGAAAGCCATGAATGCATAGTGGAGGCATCCATTTAGAATTTCATTCATAATATTCGTAAAGCTTTTGGTCGCTTTTACCTCCAAACCGATCACTCATATGGGGTTATGTTATGGGATTGAGGACTACGTCTAAGATTTATTTACCTCCGAAACTTAACATTTTGACAAAGTGCAAGGCTAAACATTTTCGCAGTTGACGATCTGGCAATAAAAGTGATCCAATGTAGACCGGATTTTTTGGTTTTGCAAAACCATGTGTTAGAAAACTATAACAAGTTTATAAGAACCATGTAGTACTTTTGTGTTTTTTAAATCATTATTATTAAAATTAATTTAGAAACTATTATCAATTTTCATTCACACAAATTTTTAGGTGACAATCGTAAGCTTGTGTAACTTTTAAGGAAAGCCAGTATTAGAAGCATACTCCATACACATCAAGAATAATTAAAAGATTCTTATTTTGATAAGGAATCATTGTACTAAACTTTGCAAAAGCTAATAAGCTAGGAATAAAATTAAATACTCACACTTTTCTACTAGAGCACCATTTATTGAGAAGTTAATTGAGCAGTTCATTTATAGAAAACAATTCTTGCGTATCTATAAACAAACTTCATTATATATATATATATATATATATATATATATATATATATATATATATATATATATATATATATATATATATATATATATAAACTTCAGTGGCATTCGGACCCATCTGATGAAAAGGTTCATGCTACTAAAAACGGGAACTTTGGAGCAAAGCAGGTCTTGTTGATATCTTAAATGATCATAATCATATGTGACCTCCAGGGCAATATGTTGCCGAATATTAAAGCGAGTGGCAGCCAAGACTTGTCTATGCACCTGTCACGGAGATACCAACGATGTCAAGAAAACAGACATGTGCTGTTGTCGATGCTATTGCTTGAAAAAGCACTAGCTCGAGAAGTTCAAGTCCCTGTTATTACTTTGCACAGTGGTTCTGACGATTTACAAGATTATCTGATATTTATTATAATCGATCACGGGTCAGACAAATATGCGGAGAAGCTTCTCTCAAATACGGCTCTAAGAATAATGTCAACATTACAGTACGCGGTCACCTTCTAGATCATGGAGGACATCGTTATTGGTGTGGACTTTATAGTGCAGCTGAAATCCATCGGAAGCGTCAATTTATCAGAAAGCTATGTGGATATAATGGGATCTCAGTTGTGCCCGTACAATTTTGAACCATAAAGAGATTGGGGCCATCAGTAATAAAATCTACAGAGCTTTTGCAAAGATTCTTGAAAAGGCTGAAAAATATAAAAATGCCGTTTCAGGGTGGATTCGGCATGGAATCTTGACAGATGTACAAATGTACAGATTTATAATTATCTGTGCAAGCCTTTCCGTAGGGCGAGTTATATTCAACGACTAGTTTGAATTCCACTGCGAAGAGTAGTAAATATAAAAAACAAACAATTGCAACCAATGTTTCGAATTGGCGAACTTTTCCGTGCTGCATCATTCAAGTGATGATTTAGACTAGCCTCGAAAATGCAAACAGCACCTGCGAGAACGCAAGTTTGATAACATTTAATTTTCTGTGCAAGATACTGATATTAGTAGCTTTTAACAACTCAAACCTGATACCACCGATAATGCGTTTGCTTGCTATAACTGTCTGCAGCCGTTGAGTGTTTTTGTTTCACTGTTGTCAGAAGAGAAAAAGCCAATGTTGTGTTGAGGCAAGAACTCGATTGAGTGTTTATTGAATCGTTCAAGCTTATAATGAAATGGATCCAACAATAGCTCTCTTCGCCTGCAGAAACGATTTTGACACGCGATGATATGATTGATGACTAATTGCTGGATCCGTGAAGAAGCTTTCAGTGAGAATGTTTGCAATCCCAGTCATATATCCAAACAAAACCTAAATTCTAATTGTCCTTTGAAACCTTTTCGAGTCATGTGATCAACCAATGGATCGCCATAGCATCGACCGCTATAATATGCGTGATTCCAAACAGTGAAAAATACAAGATGTTTCCACAGATGTGCAACTGCTTGAAGATGAATTTGAGATTTTTCTTGCTAATTCCACGCGTATATACAATTACAAAACCGCACGTTACTTTTCATCACCCGGAATGGTTTGCTGATATCAGAAACGAAGATCGATTTAAAATAGTTCACTGACATCTATCGTCATTTGTCTATTCAACGTGGTAACCGCGAATCATATCTTCGCGTGCCAGAAGGACCAGCGTCTGATCAGAGACGACCCTACCAGTCGAAACAGTTGCGTTGTGTATCTTGAAGCAGAATATCAGCATGATGACCACTGATGCAACCGTTGCATGTAGATTAGTTTTAGTAGCTAGCTCCCATAGAAGCAAACATGCACAAACAAATACCTAAGATAAAATGTTGACTTGTAATACGTGGACGAGTACCACTACCACAATAATTATCAACTATGCTAGGTAGTGTGGTCTATTTCCACGAGTAATTATCACCGTACCAATGTGCGATAGTGGATGATTGCTGGCACGGAATGCACCATGCTTGTCCAGTACTTGCTCCGCAAGCTGTAAACTATGTTGTCCACGTAATAAAAGCACAGCTGCATCTACTGTTGGTATGCCTTTGTGTGAAACTCATCGATTGCTAAGGTTTCTCCAACACGCATAGATTGCTCTTTATTTTTACAAGAATACATATAAATGCAGACGAAATTTAAAAAGACTTCTTCAATCTGCAATTCATGTTCAAATAAACCACGGAATATCAATGAAAATGAGTTAGTTTCGACTTTGTCTGGGATAGTGTTTAACCAAAAAGTAGCAGACTGATTGACAAACTGGCGTTTCAGTCACGTGAGAGATTTAATGGTGGACTTACTGTGGTACTCATCAAGAAAACTAAGCTGAAGTAGATGAAACCCATTGATGTTGGGGTGTCTGTGTTGGATCTGGAAAAGCAGCTTATTTATAAGATCTTGTGCGACTCGATCAAGCCGCGGTACGGTGATAACATCACTGTGCTGTACATGGACACGGGCCCTTTGCTCGTGCACATCACTTACAAAAACCGTCAACGTGGACATTCGTAAGTCATCACTTTGAAACAAGTTTGACACCAGCGAGTACCCGAAGCGCCATCTTATATTCAGCACCGACAACACAAAAATTATGGGACTCAACCCCAAAATGTAGGAAAGTCCAGTTTCGTCAGTGGATCCAGTAAAAACGTTAAGAAGGCATAAAGGAAAATTGCCCAGGTGGAGATCGCAATATTTTTAAATGACTATCATTATAGCAGCAAGGGTCTGGTAGGAAGCAATCATGAAAAACCATTAAAAGGGCGACCGAGAAACGAAGATTATAATCATAATGGGTGAGCATAAGATGGCGCTTACCTTTTACGGCTCCCCAACACGTGAACTCCTGACGCAGGATTTCGCCGAGGACTCACGCAGACACCCCCCCATCGCCCCGAAAAATAGTGTTCATGATGACAATGGAAAAGTATAACCCAATATAGAAAATGTAAGCTGTAGTCTATTGCATTAATTGTATGATACTAACATAACACAAAATCAAGTTTAATCATGCTAGCATAAACAGGATCAGAGAATTATACTGGAACCTACAATATTAGAATATAAAATATGGATTAATGTTACCAACTTTTGTAATGATAGTGCATGACTCGTCATAGTAATCCTACAGCTAGTTATATGATTCCTGTTATGACTAGTTATATATAGAAATAATAAACCTATGTGATCATGAGTTAATCGCAAAACCTTAACATAAGCCAATATAATACGAAATATCAGACCAAGTAGTAAGTATTCATTTGATCGAAGGATATGGAGTAATAAGTCAATAAAATGATAAAATTCTGTGAATGCATCGTGAATAGAAACACAGAGTTTATCTTACTTCAGTGAAGTATGTAATATGAGTCATTGAGACCCACTTTTGTTATCAGGATATAGCACTTGTCAAGATTTATCCTTAATCTGAGTTTCATATTTCCAAGACAGAAAGTGTCTAAACATAGTGCAAAATATATATTAGCTGCTAGCAAAATCTTGTTTGAGAAAGTACAACTAATACACGTACACCACAAAAGAAAGACACATTTCATGTAAGCCATAAAACAGAAGGAAAAGCCAATAGTTGGAAGACCTATTTACAAGTTATGTTCAATATATATATATATATATATATATATATATATATATATATATATATATATATATATATATATATATATATATCGAAAATACTTACCCATATACATTATTCTTAAACTTGTTAAAGCTTCCAAACATCAAGATGCTGCCAAAAGATACACCAAGAGAGAAAAACATCTGACCCGCAGCGGCTAACCAAATCTAAAAATAAATATATATTGAAAAGGAGGGACATTCTGGAATTCATGTTCAATGTGTATATGGCCTATTTCAACTGTGGCAGTTGGATGAGCACATTTTAAAATATTTAACCTAGGCCTGACAACAAGAAATTTTATGCTCGAGCAACATTTTCACTAAAATTAATAAATACATACGTCTCTGTGTTGACAATTTCCTACTGAAATGAATATGTATTATATGAAACAATTTCTTGTTCGATTTGTTGTTCTTTTTCTGAGCTCAACTGTATTACTATGAATAATATATATATATATATATATATATATATATATATATATATATATATATATATATATATATATATATATATATATATATATATATATATTAAATTAACAGAGGGTAATAGATTAATGCTAAATTCGAATGCAATTTATCAAATGAGTCGAATATTGTCTATTTCTCAGAGCCAAAAATATTATTTACCAGTATAATAAATGTCATTTGCAATAACCACTTGTACGGTTCTATTTATAACATGAAACCATATATCCAATTGCTGCTTTCAAGCCTTACATTTCGATGCTCTAAAAATATTGACACTCTAAAAAATTTATGAGCAATTAACAATGAACTTATCACATGTTTTGAAATCTAAAACTAGTTTAAATAGAAAATAAAACATTAACATATGGCGATACTCATTACATTTGTATGCCAACCTTAAGGTCCAGTAGCTTTTCCCACTTGGGAACCACAAAAAATATTACTCCGTCTAAAGCCCCGTCCAGTGTAGCACCACGAATTAACAGGACGAGTAATATTATATAGGGAAATGTCGCTGTAAAATACACAACCTGTCAAGAAAGGACACCGAATATAACGCATTTCAGCTATTGAGGACAAAGGGACGTCCAGGCTTTTATAATCAAAGTATCTCAGTGGAAGAAGAAAAAAAACCAACAAAGATGTGTAAAACGTAGGACTTATGTATCAAAGCGTAATTCTGTTTATTCATGTTGTTATTCTATTCGAGTCAACTTTTCACGGATTCTTAACTCTAAAGGCAGGCCCAGGGAACTTGCCAAGATTTGTTTACACATATTTGTATTAAAATCATTGGATTGCAATTCACTAAAGTAGCGCCTTAAAATAAAAAATTGACTGAAAATTCTCTAAAATGCCACTTTATTGCATATCATTCGTTAGTAATTCTCTAACGTAACATATAATATTGTATCATTTAATTGAAATTCTCAAATAAAACGCATGCATTCAATTAACTCATTTGAATGTAATGATCTAAAGAAATTCATTTGATTGTAATTCTCTCAATTAGCGTATTAAAGTGCTCATTTGTTTGCAATTCTCTTTAACAAATAAATCTCTCCATTAACACGTTCAAGTATTTCATTTGACTTTAATTCTTCAATATAACACATGAATTCAATTCATTTGATTACATTTATCTACAGTAGCTCATGAGGTTAACACATATGATTTAATTCTCGAACATAACACATACAGAAAGCCAGGTGATTACATTCTTTAAAGTTACTCGTTAAAGAAACATCGCAAAGTGATGTATACCTTTCCTGAGGACGTGATCCCCTTAATGAGACAGAGGACAACAAGAATCCAAGCTAGAAGAAGACACAATGCAAGTTTCCACAACGGGGGACCCACATCTTCAGGATACATATTTGTGGCCTTGTGGATTACTTCCTTACTAACACGATACAGTATAAAGAATGTGAAACATATAACAGCTTTACATTTTTCTAAGTGATTCTCCTTTCGAAATTTTCTTGGGTATGTATGTATGTATGTATGTATGTATGTATGTATGTATGTATGTATGTATGTATGTATGTATGTATGTATGTATGTATGTATGCGTGCATATCTTTAGTGGAATATCACATTCTTAGAAACCTGGAAGACAATTAATGGTGTTTCAATACATCAACCGCTTTATTGTTGTAGTGCCAATAAACTAGATGTTCTTTAAATAAGGTATATGCATCCTTGATCTTTGTAAGGACATCACACTGTTAGAAATTATTTGGCCAATTTTATGTTCAAAACAAGAAATGAGACGTGGTGATGTCTTCGCATGCGTCTATACATAATGTTAATTTTATTTTCATGTTTAAAATATTAGTTTGAGACTTCAAGTAAAATATCAATTTTCGGCTATCCTTACGCAGCCTTTACTTGTGAAAATGCATACAGGAATATAACAAGGTTTCTTTTGAAAAGAGTCTATGACACGTGTCCACAAGCTGTAACGTACGAATGAAAAGTACAATTCGTTACCACGAGTGGCCATGTGATCTAAAGCGCACGGATCACTGCCATCTCACCACTGTCTGCAGATTTGTGAGAAAGCTTGCCTGTAAAGCTTCTCTTTCCGGGGATTTCCTGGGTTCTTCTTCCACCATTCACACTGGCCGCCATGTATAGCATATCGTGTGCTGTAAAATGGCGTTAAGCCCCCACAACAACAACAATAACAACAACCACAAATTGTCGAATAATACTCGAATATATGATTGTGAAGTACTGTCCCTAAAAGAGGAAGGAAATGTATAACTGAAGTACAATCTCAAATGCCTGCCTCCACGCGTTAAAATCACAAGAGAAGACAAATATATTTATTGCAAGTCGGCAAACATGGGCAAAGTAAATTGTTGGTAAAACAGTTGTACAGTGTTTACCTATACACTATCACAGATGCACATGTTTGTTTGGAGCCATAAATTGACCTATGCGTCTGTGTAATTGGAATCCTCGCGAGTATGACGGAACTAATTTAACTTCATAAAACTCTTCAACCTTGCAATTTCCCAATGTAAGATAGCCTAACTCTGAAATTATAATTTTAATCATATACTCAACAAACCAAAACCAATCCGCCCTACATAATTAAAGACCAGAGTTAGTAACCCGAACAAGAAAGTATGCCGTTTGTGCCTTCCGGCCACAGCGTATATAAATAATACAAAAATGCTAAAATATTCGAGACACTGACCTTGATATATATAATACCTCAGTAATATTACTGGAAACAGCCAAACGTTATAATCGTCTTATATCAAGAAAACCATTGTACGTTGGTGTCCAATGATTAAGCACGAAACGGAATAATGAATTGACTCACGGTTAAACAGAATGAGTTTTTCGTAATAGACTTGATGCTCAGTTTCCGACTGAGAGCAGTTGATATTTGAAACACGACTAATGAATTTAATGTGTGATATCAAAATAATTGCTGATTAAAGGCAATTGCAGAGATTATAGCTTCTCTTTTCAGCTGCTCTTTATTTGAAATATTACCACTATAACATAGATGATTATATATGTATGTATATATATATATATATATATATATATATATATATATATATATATATATATATATATATATATATATATTCACTAGCTGTTGCAATATTCTTGCTAAGGTAAAGTTTCGTCAATGGTAGACAGACATCCCATCTGTTTTACGTAAACAGCTAATTTAACTTAAATTTCTGAAATAGGATGGAGTATATTTTTCTTTATATGCACTATCACACGAAACATGACACATTCGACAAAGTTGTGTCCTGGAAGACTCACACATTTGTGAAATATTGTTGATATTAATCACTACTAGCAAAAATACATAATACTGGAAACGTGCCATTTAGTCAATACTCCTCGAATCCAATAAACTCTCATCTTTATCTTTACAAACTCACTAGAAGTACAACTCAGCCACTCCTGTGGTTTCCCCAGTATAATTAGTATTGGTACAGTTGAAGGGCAGACTGGAATCGAATGTAGCATTCAAAGTGCAGCGGCAGTCAGTTAAGTTCCTCGTAATGACATCTGCATTATCACAGTATTTCAATCGCCTCGTTGTCTGTTCTACACATCCATATTCATTCCACTCCTGGAGATTAAAGGCCATTTTGATGAGCTAGTAACATTTCGAGACTTTAGTACTTGTTTATTGACCATTAAAGTTTGATTTTCAAAATGATATAAAAATGTGACAGGATTTTGTGTTCGTTTTATTGCAAGTTAAAGCAATATATCTTAAAATCAGTACCATTATGTCCACTCCCCTTTAGGTTTTGTTACAATAACCATGCGTACATTATTGCCATAAAGAGCACACAAAATGTAGACTTTTCTCGAGATGGAGAAATACTGTTCGTTGCTGCAGAAACATGGCACTTCTACTCAAGAAACGGAAATAAAAGCTAGAAGATGAAGTGTTAATTTTGAAGGGGAAATTTTCTCGTACATTCTTATAGTGTCTGAAAATATTTAATCTTAAGAATCACCTTCTGATATATCATAAAGATTTCATTTATGCATTTTAAGTAAAGTAGACTGGTATTAGTCTTCTAATATTGATACATCTGACACAATTACAACAGACGGTCTTTTCTATAACGCAGCTAAAAGATAACATATAGGATTAAATGATCATGATTATTTATTAATAGACCATTCAGAAAGTTAATGTCCGAAAATGCAGAAGTACAGTTAATGAATCCTATTCATTCCGAGGTTTCTCTCTTCTGTCGTCAAAACAGTGGATTCCATCAACAAAGGATTCGATTTTTGGTAGCTGATGGTGTTTTGTATTAGCTACGTCACACAGCACCATATTAATTAATCCCATTTCCCTAATCAAGGATCATCGATCATCATCGCTTACATCAATAACATGAGCGTGTATCATCAGTGTGAAACAAAGAGTATCAACTACCCTGGATAATCGGAGTTGACCTAGCCTTTATAAAATTACAACACATTAGGGTCTCCATAACTAATTCATTGGGCAAAAATACCTATTTGTTAAGTATGACTTATTTTCGCATTCGACGCAGATCGATCAGGTGCATATAGATCATCTAACCAAGACTCTAAATAACTACCCTGGATAATCGAAGATCACCTAGCCTATATAAAATCATAACACATTAGGGTCTCCATAACTAATTCATTGGGCAGAAATACATATTTAGTTCGATCTAACTCCAACCACCCCCATTCCCATTTCCACCCCCACAAAATGGAATTTATCCGGTGCATATAGATCATCTGACCAAGACTCTAAATAACTACCTTGGATATTCGAAGATCACCTAGTGTGACAAATTGGCGGCGTGCAAAACACACCAACCTCTTTCACTACGATTCGTTGCTAGGGAATGACCTCCGCGGTGTGATTTACCCAGTGTGGATAGATAGAAAGAAGAATGCAGATCACTGAACACGTATATTGAAGAAATAAACTCGACGAGCGCCCTCTCAATGAACAAATATAAATTTAATCAGTTTATCAACAGAATTTAAAATGTAAAGAAATCAATGACTTAGTTACAAAAGAAGGAAAAATGGTACTAACATGTACTCAAATAAAAAAGACAACACAAATTTCTTTAAATATAAAATTACTTTTCAACGTTAATATACTTTCTTCGTTGCCAATGAGATGTGACCTTTGAGTGCAACGATGAGAGAGACTTCATCACCTATTTTATGCGGACATCAAGACTTCCGTTCGTCCCTGCTCTGTCGATCTTTGTCTAGCTTTTTCGTCTTGGACTCTTGTCCGTCGGACTCTGACCTAACAATCGTCTCTGGACTTAGATTTCTGCGTAGAATTTGATCTCGTCCTATGATTGTTCAGGGATTTCTCATGTGAATCCAGGAAAGCTGCTTCCTTCAATAAATAAAAATGTCTCGCAATAGACAATAGGTCACATTCCCAAGTATATATATATATATATATATATATATATATATATATATATATATATATATATATATATATATATATATATATATATATATATATATATATATACATTAACTTGGCTCAGAAACAAACGGCATAAATTCTGCCGCATGAACGTTACCTAACTCTCTGTTTACATAGTCAGTCAATGCGTGTCCTGACCTTAATTCGGGTCACGCTAGGGATGGTCAATTAAATTCAACTCAGCCGTATGTACCCCCCCTTGAATTCTTACTTTGTTAAGTTACCTATGGCTTAGACCTCCAGATCTAACTATTCTAAAATAGTTTACTCGACCAATTAAATATTACAAACTAGCATATAGATATACACTTAAGTGATTAAATTAAATATTACAAACTAGTATATGGTATACATGTAATGTTAGGTCATACTCATTCTAAACAGAGTTAATCCATAAACTATGAAACATTACCCATCATTCCTTAAGCTTAATTCATTTAAATTCCTAATCACTCATATGTATTCAAGATTCAATTACATGCAATCTTTTCAACTAACCTAATGAAATTTTAATTACATTCAATCTTGCCAATTCTCTAAATGAATTGATAATTAGAAAATCAAAGAATAAAATGTCATGACTAGCATTTCACTAAAATCCTGCAAAATGAAACCGTATACACATATATCATAAATGAAATAACATATTAAAATCGGGAAACTAAAATTGCGTACCTTTTGCCGTTTCTTTTATTCGCTTCCACGAATCTCACGTATAGTCTGTCTCCTAACTGAGACAACTATCTGGCCCCTTACTCTATAATGAAAACGTACTTTTTACGAATTCAAAATGTAGAGTTTGCCTACTTGCTGAGACAAACTCTCGCTTCACTGCCAAATCACGAGATAACGTCTTACACGCTCTCCCGGAGTCTTGACCACTCTTTTCCAAGTACGATTGAAGACTGCTGAATTTTTCTAAAGTAAAACCTTTAATTTCTTACAGAGTTACGCCCATAAATCCATATTAACCAATCGTAATAGACTGTTTCCTAAACCTGTTCGTAGAATGTTTGGATTGACAAGAAAACTAAACAACTAATCATGCCGTAATTAATCATTACTTTGAACTATCATCTATAGCCAGCTGCTGCCTTTAACCCTGCCGATTTTGGGGAAAGGTCGTATGTCATTCTCTTGTACCATAGCATCTGACTCGGTCATGTTACGTCGGCTAGAATGAATTCCCTTTTGACATTCAGAGATGAAATGAAAATAATCATCTAACTATCTCTAGCCCTTTCTACTTTAATTAAGTTGACTTTGATACAATTCCTTGAAACAAAGCTTCTAAGAGTTTTCAAAATTCGACACATCACACCTAGCCTATATAAAATCATAACACATTAGGGTCTCCATAACTAATTCATTGGGCAGAAATACATATTTAGTTCGATATAACTCCAATCACCCCCATCCCCATTACCACCCCCACAAAATGGAATCCATCCGGTGCATATAGATCATCTGACCAAGAAATAACAACCCTGGATATTCGAGGATGACCTAGATTATACACAATTACTAATTAGTGCAAAACATCCACCGTCTCTTCTGGTTAGAGACGATGAAAATTGAGTTAATGACAGCAATCTTGTGACTGTTGTGGGTCGGAGGATGTTTTGCACTAATCAATAATTTACCATTGGGCATAAATACCTATTTGTTAAGTATGTATTCTTTTCGAATTCTACACAGATCGATCAGGTGAATATAGATCATTTGACCAAGACCCTAAATAACAGTTGATTAAAAGCAAAATGTCAAGTATAAAAGATATACTTTAAAACGGTACATTGTCTCAGAAAAAAGTTTATAATGTACTTTCTTCGGCAACATCGGTAAGTATTTGGGTGCTGGAAGAAACAGTAATTGCCAAATACGACCTTCTAAACTTAGCTTTTGTCTGCCGTTGCCAAATTTGTTCTAATGTCACAGGGTGGTGTAAGGCAGTACATATTTTGGAGGAGAAAGAACACGGGACAACCCCGCGAAGAACCAAGGAACAGCTGGTTGCCATTGGAAAGCTTTCTTTCATATCGGTTAATCAAAAAGGTGAGACTCGAAGTCACTCACACACAGGTGAGATGTGTGAGAGATTTATAAATTTGAACACCGTAGACCAATCGGCCACCAGGGGATCTGTCGACCCCAAACGTTTAGCGATATTTACAAGATATCAGATCATTATCATGTGACTGTTTAGAGCCAATAACATGGCAGGAACCTCAGTTAACAAATGGAATAATTAACCTATCACAAGTTACATCTCAAATCATATAGGAGTAACTTGTACAGAAGAGCTTAAATCCCAAGCAGAAATACATCATACTGATTATTGAAATCAGTGATTACAGCGGGATATTGTTTGCAAATTGTCAACATTTCTTGGCAAGCTGATGTTGGCAACTTTTCAATGACGGAGAAGTATAATAATCAATAGTTCAAATAGACTGTCTCAAGTTGAATTTTGATGTGGTGGGAGGGGTCGGTGTATGTTTTGCACTAATTAGTAATTTACCAATTTTAAGTTCTATTTATTCTTACAAAGCTAAAAAAAATGCTAATAACATTCTCTTACACAGATGATGCATATATACATTGATAAAGTCATGAAAATAAGTTTATTGACAATGCACATAAATGCCTCGTGGATGATTCATAAACAATATATTGTTAAATCAACGTTTTGCTAAAAAGGGAATCTTCTGGTTAGAGACGATAAACATCGAGTATATGACAGCAATTGCAAGCACTAAGATATAACAATATTTCCGTTATAATTTAAGAGCAAATAACTTCGCAGGCCGTCAATGTTCCCACTAAATTTAGGCGGCTTCGCAGCTACAAAATGCCGGGCAACAGGTTCAGTCCACTCAGAAAATCTATTGAAGAGAACGTTGCAAGCCGTATATTTCCGCTTAATTTTAAATGTTATTTGTTTATTGAGACTATGTTTTATCAAAATATGCTTCCTATATTAGCTGGTATGGAGAGAAGGTGGCGTCTTCTAAATGCCTAGTTTTATAGGGCTTCATCTTTACAATATTCTAGTAAAAGGATTAAATTTGTCACCAATATAGTGTTAAGAGTTTTCTTATGACTACATCTGCTGTTGAGTGTGGACAATACCATAACCAGTCTGTTTAAAGACTGTGTAGCTAAACAAAGGCGTAACTCATTCATTTTATTTCAGTATATTCATGAAAACCCGAAACCATATAATGAGATGATGATTTTAATTCTCAACAAGTTCTAACGACATATGGTCTTACCTCTTTACACACCATCCATGGAAGGGTACCCTGCATAGATGCAAAAAAGTAGTACAAAATGTAAGCTATAATGACGTTGTAGTAAATAGTTACTATGATGGATATCACAGCTTGGGAAATTCCTACACCTGCAAAAAAACAATTATATATATATATATATATATATATATATATATATATATATATATATATATATATATATATATATATATATATATATATATATATAGTGGGTTACTAATTAGAACAATTTGCTACGTCATGACATATACCTTAATTATTACTAACATGACCTTTAAAACGGCTTCAGATGAAATGGGATCTTCATGAAACTGGCCCCAAAAAGAAAACAAAAGGCAATGTAGAACACTACTAAATCCAATTAATGAACCAAAATCCCAAATATTGACGCCTAACATTAATATGCTATCCAATAATATTTGTACTTTAATTGTCAAAGAAAATGAAATGAGGATAGATTTAATTGCAAAAAACGCATTCTTTATTGTCTTCCGGTATATTAATAAGTGAAATATTCAGAGGACAAATTAGTCTTATTCATATTAACGTTATGATATTGAAAAGTACGTTTTTATCAACGCTTAGACATATACAAGTTTAATGCATTAATACAGTACTATGTGATCGTAGTTTTGTAGAATTTTCAATAATTTTATCGTAAAAGAAATATGAACACTTCAATTAATAGGAATGGATGATTAATTTCAGCTCTCTCTTTTTACCTTTGGCGCTTGGATTGTCAAAGAAAATGAAATGAAGATAGATTTAATTGTAAAAACCGCATACTTTATTTACTTCCGCTATATTAATAAATGAAATTTTCAGAGGATGGATTCTAGGTTAATGAATGACTCTTATTCATACTAACATTATAATATTGAAATGGGAGTTCCAAAAGGTATGTTTTCATCAACATTTAGACATATACAAGGTTAATGCATTAATACAGTACTATGTGATCGTTGTTTTGTAGAATTTTCAATAATTTTATCGTAAAAGAAACATGAACACTCCAATATGAATGGATGACTCATTTCACTTGTTCTTACCCTTGGCGCTTGGATTCAGAGCCCATACAGTTGTTGGCCCTTTGCCAGAATACTGTCCTAACACCAGCTCCATGAAGTACATCGGCTTGCCAATCACGAATTGGAGGATGATGTAGGCGATCAAAAACGCAGCTAGAATACATATATTTACTTAAATAATTCATCAGATCAAGGCACTGTTCTCATCTTCATGAATGATGGAACAAATTCAAAGAAGAAGTTGTGAATTATTTCAATTGAATTATGAAAACGTTGAATGCAAATGACATGCCTTGAACGTAGCTAACTAACTGCATTAAATGCACGCGCACGAGTGTTCCCATAATTCATCGTAGCTAAGTACAAACTTAATACATGTATGTATGTCTGTGAGGCTGAAAAACAACCTATGTGATCTCAATCCATTTCATCCAAAAATAATTTTCTTAAAATTTACAGATATGAAAACTTGTTTATGATCCAAACACTCCTTTTAATTGCAATAATGAAAGGACCAATCTAAAAATATAACAGCTTGCCGCACTCTTCACACTTTGTCATTTTAGTTAATAATTGGTTCATGTAGTCACTTTAATTCACTGTATCTCACTATATAAAAAAATCCATGGACTCAAGAACCATCAGATTTTGTTGTTTTACCCTGAATACATTGATCAACAAGACGCCAAATTACTGTACCAGCAATAAAAATAATCATAAAAGGAAATTTAATTTTGTATTTTCCATAGTAGACGCCAAAATTCATTGCTATTTCTACAAAGCTCTCTTCGAAAAATTAAGTTAGTGATTTATTTATTATTGATAATAAAGTCTCCATAAATCAGGCATGTTAAGTCATGTTCACCCTACTTTCTCCATTGTTACGTGTCTAGGATTTTCCAAAAAGTAACAGGAAAAGCTTTATAAAATTTAAAAATATTTCTCTAGGGAAACAATGTAAAAATGAGACAAAAGACCTTAAGGTTTTATGAATCAAATCCAAAAATGATTCAAAGAATAAAAAACATTTAATGTCTAATTATTAGAAAATCCTAAGTGAATTTGAGTTCGAGTCCAAATTAAAATCCAAGATGTAGGACGATTATTCTGCAATCAGTGCAATCAGTCAGTGTTATAATAATGTGTCAACAGTCCCTTGTTGAAACACAGAAAATAATATTCTGATTTTGAGTTCAGAATAAGATTTCAATAAATGTCTTTGTACAAGAATTTCGTAGGAGTACTTAAATATTCCCACTGATAAGAATTAATATTGTTTTTAAAATTTAATTTCAGCTGTGACTGGTAACAACAAAACACCTTTAGGTGTCAATTATTTGAGCCAACACTGAACAAATTGTTCTTAAGAAAACGGTTATGCACTAAGTTCAGCAGCAAAACAGATTTTCATCGGTTATCCAGGGTAGTTGATCATTTTGAAGAACATCTTAGAAACTTTTTGCATGTTTACTATCACGTATTCCAGGTATGGCCTTGATTCTATTTTAAGAATTTTACTCTGGGAATGAATAAAGGAAATGTCATTTGCCAGAACTCTTGTTGGTTCTGAGTCAAGTTCAGAAATTGGATACAGTGTTTCTGCTACTGATTGATTACCACTAAAAATAAAACATAAGGTCAAACATAACTGAATTAAATTTCTTAAAACGTAAAATCCAGTACGCAAAGTTTTCATTACAATATGTACTTTTACATATTTTCGAAAGATGTTAGTGATAGACATAGACCGGATAATGTGAAGTAATAAATATTGTATAATTGTTTTATCAGATTCTCAACAATTTATTTTAAAAATTTGATTTTGTTTAGTTGTTGCTTTGTTGCTGCTTTTGCTTCTCTGCATTGTTTGTACCGAATAATACACCTGTGTAATAGTTCCATATTGTATTCATTTATTTACATATTTAGTGCAAACCATAAAGAGACATGGTTTAATATATGGTGTGAATATAGCTCATTGTGAGTAATACACACAAAATATCATTTACACATAATCTAAATCATCTTGACTAGACAGTATGCATGCAGACAATAATTAATTTCGCTATATTTGAAAATGTTGAAATGGCTACCTTTTCCCACTAAAATTCCGCCATCGATAAATACAGCTAGCAACATTTAGTTCTCACATCTGCTAGCGTGACGGAAATCTAGCTAATGATATTCTTCAAATAATGTGTAGTATCGAAGACCTCGTTAGTAATCACACTTCAATGGTCTTATTGGAAAGTAACCATTCTGTGTATTTTAATTGCTTTCAATATTCCAAGGATAAAATTGATTGAAGGCAGATATTACCTCCTCCATTTTCATATGCAAGATATGGAAATCTCCAGATGTTTCCCAAACCCACAGAGTATCCAATACACGAGAGTATAAACTCCCACTTGTTTCCCCATTCTCCTCTCTCCACCATTTTTTGTCCTGTCAGTTGATTAGGCCTCTTCGATCACACTCTTCCTCTCATTTATTGTGGTACCATTTTTGAACACGTCACAATTATGTAACAAAATAAATATGAAAGAATATTTGTGATTAGTTTTTCCAGTGTAAATGACTAAATGTAAATAATTATATCAAATTGTAAATGACTAAATGATGGTATTTATGTTCACATTTTATAAATATGAACGTTTCATGGGTTCTGATTTGTTACTGTTAAAACCTTACAATAAATCATTATTTTCTTATTCTGTTTGTTGTTTTTTTTCCAGTTATTTCTTTCTTCCCTTGAGGAATATAACTAATGTCATAAGCAAATATGTGGGATGCAAAGGCATTCCTGAATCCATACATCATCATGCAGTTTCTGGTTTATAACGGGTTTATTTCATGTAGTTGCCATTAGGACAGTCTTGTGACAATGCACATTTAGCACTTGTTTCTTATAAACAAAAATTATATATAAGTCTTCATATTTTAATCTAATTCATCTTGATTATTAAGATCCTAAAACTCTATCATTTACTATTTGATCATGCTATGTATTATATTTATTCCTAACTAGGAGAAAAACGTCTACGCTAGTAGATTAGTATTTTTTCCGGAACAGTGTATTTTATCTCAAACATTAATTATATCAGTTTTAAGCAAAATATTTTTGGGAATAATAAAACAAATATATGCAATCAAGAAAGATAATTCGCGATTTAGGAAAGATCTGGGACTTTTATCTGCCAGTTACCATGACGTAAATTCTTCAGAAATGATCTCGCTATAAAATTAAGTGCAGTGGAGAGAGTTCTAGAGACCAACAGCTACAGTCAACTAGGTTTTATATAATCATCAATATTTATTGTTGTTATTGTGCAGAAGTTTGAGTAATCTCGGGTGCTCGAACCAACCTTCTTCAAGGCAATGGGCTTCTGCCTCGTAAACTGACCACATGAATAATTCGTAAGGAAGATGTGGCAAATGCCATGAGAGTTATGAAAGAATTTGTACGACTCCAACTTGGCGACGTAATTCAGTTTCTAGTTGTTCAATTGTTTGTTTAATTATTTTATTTTGAAGTTTCCATTTAAATTTTATAGATTTTATATGAAAAATTGCAAACCATTAGACAAAAAGAAAAGCTAACTGTATCGCTTGTTAAAATTTATATAGCCACACCAATAAAACAATATATAATTGATAAGAAAGTGAAAATACTGAGAACAGCAAAGGAATTGAAACAAAAATATGATAGTGACACTTGCTGTATATAGTTATATAGTATTCAAGACAAGTAAAATAGAATAATGCTCATAAGCATGCGCACAAAAATATTCATAAACAATTAACATATGCATATATTTTTATTTTAACATACAGTGTGCTGAATAATATTTTTGCAAGTCTTAATGTTTTAATATTTTTGCAGGCCTCCGCTGTGTCATGCTTTAATCCAACTTTTACCTAATTTTGAAATGTTCCATTAGGTACCTTTTGAACATGATGCAAATTAATATTATCAAAATCAACTAATAAATGTATAATTTATTATTTCCCTTACCTATCAATGGTAGAGTTATCATCATATAATATTTTCACAGTTCGTGGAAAGGTTTATGTGCATATTGTGTTGTTTAATACATTGGAAGGAAATTATTTGAACTTCATTTTCTGATTATTTGCTAGCAATCATATTGCGCTTTTAGTTACAATTTAAAATATTATAATCCATTTTTAAAAATCAACTTTGGTTTTCTTCTTGACTAAAATATATTAAAATATTATTCATCCTCAATAGCAATAATAAATAAACATTAAGGCCTGCAAAAATATTATTCATCCTTAACAGCAATGATAAATATACATTAAGGCCTGTAAAAAAATTATTCATCATCAATGGCAATGATAAATATACATTAAGGCCTGTAAAAATATTATTTATCATCATTATCAATGGATATTAAGGCCTATACAAATATTATTCCTCCTGAACAGCAATGATAAATATACATTAAGGCCTGTAAAAATATTATTCATCATCAATGGATATTAAGGCCTATACAAATATTATTCATCCTTAACAGCAATGATAAATATACATTAAGGCCTGCAAAAATATTATTCATCGTCATGATCAATGGATATAAAGGCCTATACAAATATTATTCATCCTTAATAGCAATGATAAATATACATTAAGGCCTGTAAAAATATTATTCGTCATCAATGGCAATGATAAAAAAATATTAGGGCCTTTAAAATAGTAGTCATCCTCAATAGCATGATAAATAAACATTAAGGACTGTAAAAATATTATTCAACATCAATAGCAATGATCAATGGATTTTAAGGCCTGTAACAATATTATTCATCATCATTAGCATGACGAATAAACATTAAGGCCTGTCAAAATATTATTCGTCATCAATAGCATGATAAATAAACATTAAATAGCATGATAAATAAACATTAAGGCCTGTCAAAATATTTTTCATCATTAAAAGCACGATAAATAAACATTAGGGCCTGCAAGCTTCATGTTGGTTTTGATTTAAAACATCATTTTCCTCTTCCAACTCGGAAATATTCTTTTAATATTGACAAGTACTTCCAATAGATCCATTGCAATACATACATTTTCAGTTCGTCAAAAGGATAAATGCTACCATCGTAACTTTTGAATATTCGTTCTTTAAAATAGTGTATGACAATTATTACACTATAACGTGACAGAACTGAAAGTTTCATTCACCTACAGTCAGTTATTCAACATTAAAAGCACTGTTGTAAATATACAAGTATTTATTGCACAAAGTAAAGCTATTATATATATATATATATATATATATATATATATATATATATATATATATATATATATATATATATATATATATATATATATATATATATATGTAATTAGTTCATACGTTGAACAAAATATTTATATCTGTCTTATAGCAAGGTTAATTTCCTTTAGAAACTAAAGTATGTAACCAGTACATGCGGAATACACAAGTAGAAAAATAGGATCATTGAAAGCTAGGTTTTTAAATATTGTCGCTTGTTAAATTTTGGCGTATTTACATGTTTTAATTGTTATTTTTACACTAGAATTTTTCCAAGTGTTCAATGTACAAGAAATAATTTGAATGTTAATGTGCATCTCTCTGCATGACGTTATTTAAAAACCGATCACTTTATATCAATCGTTGCATAAAAAGGTATGTGAAACATTGGAACAGCTACGGTGACATGAAGTATGCACCCGTTAAAGATCATACATTTTTCAAATCATATACATGAAGAACAAGGTATATATGCTGGTCGATATATGTCATCAATACGATACAACTTTTGAGGTCACATTGATTTCCAAGTTAAAATGTCCGCGAAGCCGATCTAAGACAGGTCGTGAATGGCAAGTGATTTGCTATATCCATCAGTTTGGCTATCGCATAATATTTGGTTAAGAATTGTATTTCTCGACGTTGTTCTCACTATATTAAAATGTCTATAAAAACGTTTTTGTTCAATATTAATTGATTATGCCTCTACAAGTTAGTAAAGCAATACTGTGGAAACAGGTCCAGACCGTTCAAATGGTTTGATATAAGTGAAAATATTTATTAACGTACAAGTAAAGGACAAAATCAAACGAAGATACAAAGTTATATGGAATACATTGCAATCTACTTTCGGCTGCCAAATCTGCTTTCTTTTATTTTATTATTCAGATAGTTTTTTCATTCGGTACCAAAATACTTAAGAACATGAAATATAGTAACTTATGAAAGAAACAATAATTAAATAATTGCAATGACCGATATTTTCAGCTGGTTCAGGAAACGAAAAGCGCAAGAAAGCTGTTTCTTGAGATGAATCACACTGCGCTATTTATTAATGATCAGCTATGTAAACACTCATCCCTCAACAGGTACATTATCATGTTTTCTGACATCGACTGTCTGCTGCAAATATTACGTATTGGAGAAATTATTATAACTGGAGGAAACCTGTCAGTAGTATAAAGAAACCAGAGTTTCAACTCAAGGACCTTTTCTTAGATCTCCTGAGACCCCCAAACCCACCCACCCACCACTACAGTGGTATAAGGAAAGGCCGGTTTGAAAACACTTTTTACCATTTGTACCATTTGTGTCCGACCATACCATTTTAACTGTTATTTTGCTATTATAAAGCTTCTATAATAACAGTATAAGGAAACCAGGGTTTCAACTCAACGACCTTTTTATCAGATATCCTGAGACACACAAACCCACCCACCCACCACTACTCGAAAGCGTCGAAGCCAGGTGTGTTGTCGTCATACACACTACCCACCCCAGGTATTGCCTAGACAGGTAGCCAGCCAGGTGTATTAGTCATCAGCAAGCCAGGTGTGTCATACAAATCTGTTACTGATTGTACTGCGTGATACATCCGTGTAGGTAAACGCGGGCTTTCCACCAGGTAATATGATGACAGGAGGAAATTAAACTACGTATTTGTGATATTTTTTAACGTTTGGGAATAGCGTTCACAGAGCGAGAAAAGTGAGTAGTATTATATCGTAAGTTTAGATAATATTTTATATTTGTAAGAAATTCAATCTTTTAAATTAACCCCTTACATGTACAGGTGTGGTTGTGAATCATCATAGCTCTCTATCTTTGGTAACAAGCATGAGTCTTATAGATATTACGTGATTGCCAGAACAGTAATGCGCATGCGTGGAATGTTCTCGAACGCAGTATATAAAAGGCAAGACGCGCTTTATAAAAATCAGTCTGGCATAGAAATTTGACCAGAGGCGGAAATTAAACTACGTATATGTTATATTTTTTAACGTCTGGGAAAGGCGTTCACAACGCCAGAAAAAAGGTGAATTTATACCTCATTACCAATGATTAATGTTTCAATTGTTGATATTAAAAATACTTCCTTATCACGATGACAGAGACTAAACTTTACTTTACCACTCACACAACGACGACATTCGAACAAATCTTTTATCTGTGTTTGTTTAGAGGATATTTTTGTCGATAAAATATATTTTGACCGATCGAGATCAATTGCAAGTTTAGTATATTTTTGCTGGCTAATCGGACTGTGAAAGATTTTAAATTCCGCTAGCAACTTTTGATACAATTGTTCGAAATAATTGAAATACTCGCTGTCATCAGATCTGATGAGTGAAAGTTTTAGCTTGTCAAGTGTTCCACTAAAACATGTACCTGCTGTTTCATTATTAATTTCAACTGTCAATTGTTTGCCGTCCATCATTAGATATTTGATTTTGCTACTGTAGCTATTTGTCATTGTAAAATTTTCAAACATTATTTTATAAGTTTAGACAACATTTTAATCAGAAAAGATAATGTCGAGTATAGATCTATCACCATGACAATACGCAAGTGCAAGTGTGTCTACATCATTTTTTTTTTACGAGGCAGACCTTTTGCTTTTTTCATTATTTTATTATTGTCTAATAATACGGCATACATTTGCTGCGTCATCCGATAAAGTATTTGATAGCGCTCGAGTTTATTTCATCTTTGAACTTGCCAATCATCTTTTTATTTGTGTCATCATGAAACTTACTGTCACGTGGGTAATCAGAATGATCAAACAGATGTCGATTATTGTAATGTGCTGATAAATGCCCTCGCATTCAATTTCATATACGAGCGAATCAGTATCAGTAAACAATAATCTCCTGACCGGCCACTGACTTTTAACAAAATTATAATGACAATCATACATCAGCCACTTTGATAAATCTAACACTGAAGCTCCAACGTAGATCGCCTTGTTTAGCTTTAGATTTGTTTTTTTTTTTCTTTGTATCGCAACAAAATTCTCATTAATAATGTTCATGCTCACAAAATCATCGTCTGACACAAGTTTGTTTCTGCGATTGCCATCAATAACTAGTTCGATATTTACGCGTTTCCTAATATTCTCCATCGTCTTACCAAAAAACAGCATTGTTCATCAGTCTAAAGACGTTTTTCTCAAAATCAGTTTTTGCTGCAGTTCTTGAAGTGTTCGAGTTAATGTAACCTCTCATCCACGACGACTGATTCAATTTTAGTAGACGATGAACGTTTCTCAGCAAAAGACCAGCATTAACTGCTTGTTTTAAAACTTTGTAATGCAAAACATAATTACGTTTATTAAGCAAATTTGGTACCAGTTTCTTTACTATGGAATGTTGTCTTGGTGCTGCTTGTTGTTCTTCTGATAACATACTCTAATCTGTGACCAGCGATTCCGCGCAGAAAGGGTAATCGTTATGCAATTTGTGTAGCGAATTTGGATAATCAAGATCAACTTCAATGAAATATGAAACATCTTCGGGTATCTTTTTTGTCTCTGATAGAAATTGATCAGCCGTGATCCAGTGAAATCCACCAAGAGGCATTGGTTCTACCAATGAACCCCGTACAAGTTGTTACAATCTAGATAAATTATATACTTCGAAGAAAGCTCAGGATTATACTCTTTTAATTATTTGTTGTTTGCTTCAGCATATTTCTTCGTTATCACGCTAACACGCCTCTGATACCTTTTTCAATTAAATTGAACATATGGACGTCAGTCAGTAATTCCAACGTTACCTTACTAAACTTTAGCAGAGCATTCCATGACAGCCCATAGCTAGAATAATACCAGCAAGGATCTAGTCCATAATTGTCATAACTTACTTCTCGAAAACTTTCAAAAGCATCTGCTAATAATAACACGTCAGTTTTCAAATACAAGTCATGATAATCACCAAGAGTATCACAATCAAACTCTTTCCAGATATCTTGTGCATAGCTCTACTCGTTATCAGTTATATTTTCATTTTTAAGTTGCGAGTAAAATTTATCTTTGTCAGGTAAAGATGTTTCATCAAATTTACTTCAATCGTTGAGATATTCGTACGGAAATACCCCTTTTTCAGCTAGTAGATTAAATTTATTTCCAAAACAGTCTTTTAGGTTATCAAATTTACTACAATCTTTTACTAGCTCATCTAACGATGCTGCCATAAACTGCAGACTGTCAATAAAACGCAATTTACCTAGCGTAACTGACATATACTTTTCAAAATTATTTGGAATGCATTTGATGATATTATCGAGTTTCAGACGAGCTTTTACTTCAGAATTACCAAAAGCCTCCACGATAATGTGGCTATCATATCCTCGAAAGTTGTGAAGAATAACTGGAATAAAATCTGGAGCATGAAATTTTAAATTACACTCATCATGAGCCGCTCCACGGTACTGTCCGGTCAAATGGCTAAGGTCATGTAATTTTTGTCCCTGACGTTGTCAGTCCTGACATTGTCAGTATCAAAAGCTTTTTCACAAATATAACAAATTTCTGCTTGCTCGTGATCAGATTCTTTTTGAGATATTAATTTTAACATTGGAGTTACTTTTTTCAAGCGCGTAGATATATAATCAACTTTGTTAATCAATTGCTTGAGAAGCCAGACAGCTGGATTTTTACCAAGATAGTATTGGATTGGCTTAGATGATCTAAAATCAGCACAACAAACTATCTTGTAAGCTACTCCGCACGGAACATGATTTTGAGTTTTCCTTGTACTCGATTGGATGGGATTATTTTCTACGCCAAGTACAGGTTGACGTAAGCAATCGAAATCAGCGTATGTGACGAAATGAATTTTTAGTTTATGATTATAATAGACAAACTGTAACACACTATCTTTTTAGATGGCATAGTTATTCTTTGTACATCACTACAGTACTGCAAATGCTTTTGTAATATTTCATTGTTAGTACAACCGTGCAAGCAGCGATAACAAACGAATTTTTTTGTTCTTATCCTTATTGTACTGTTTACTAACGCTCCCATGAAAGTTTTTAATCCAAATGTAATGATTGTTATAAAACAGTAAATTTATGGTTGATTGTGAAGCTTTTTCTGAAATATATCTCGGATAAACTTTTTCTTTTTCATCTAGTCCGAAAACGTTAATCGAAACATTGTTTTGCTTCTCGAATTTTGGTATTTGATTTTCTGCCACTGGAAAGCTAATATCTTTAAAATTTAATATTGACACGTGACTAATATACTTTTCAACACGAGTAGCGTTTTTTTTCTGCTGGAAATAGCGCGGAAAGAACAGCCCATTGGAAACATTTGTTAACGACGTTTTTTATCGTTATACAGCATCTTTTATTTTATAATTTTGGTGGTAGGTCAATATACGAACTACCGCGTAATGCGCCATATTTCATCGTATGAAACAAATTTATTTGATCATTTCAAGCTTCCTACCCGAACCTAATTCAGTAAATTCCTCTATTTGTTTCCAAATTTCTTCGTGTACTTCATTAGCTAGTGATAAAAGATCAGTCCCAAGCAAAACACGTCTTGATTTTGCGTTAATATATGGGTCTGCAATTTCCTTGTTAGTTGATTCTTTCGTTACAAGTAGCTTTGAAAATATAGCATTATATTGCACTAATAGTCTTATACTTTTGTTTTTCAAGCCAACGTTTTACATTTGTCTGTAGCTAGTAGTAAAGATTTGTTGCAGTAAAATTTATCAGTAAGACTTGTTTATCGAACTGATAACTGTTGTCAAAACCTGCAAAAGCAGTCGCTATTTTTTCAGGTTCTGCCATAAGGCTTCTCCTGGCTATATCACGCAATTTCAACATTGTTATAATATAGTTTAATATCTAATTGATAATTTATCTCACACTGCGAATTCGCCAGGTTTGAAAAAATATACAATTAGAGATAAAAAATCACCTATAGTATAATGTCACAAAATCTGACAAGCGCACGTGTGAAAGAGGTATATCACGTCACCCAAAGCATGACATATACGCTGGAAATGCATTAAGTTTGGTTACTAACCTTAAAATTGGAATAACTGTTGGCGAATTGACTCCAGCGGGTTATGAGATTAGTGTCAAGGGAGAAATTGCCGAGAGGATTGCAACGCTTAGAAAAGATTTTATTTACACGTTGTTCTGCGATGATATTCCAGAAGGACAGCGTGTATATCACGTGAACGGTAAAGTCACTAATGACAGCATTGAAAATTTGTCTTTACAAGATGAGTTTCAGCCGCATCTGGTCTTTGATTTATACGAGGCTAACGATTGCAGCATTATTAGAAACAGAAAAACTAAGAAAGTTCTTAGCTCTATGAGTAATAGGGGATATATCAGTGTAACTGTTAGAAGGACACTAACAGATTTTGTTAATTATAAATCACATAGATTTGTTTACGAGGTATTTGACGGATCTATACCCAATGATCTGATTATTAATCACATCAATAACGTAAAGAATGACAATCGATTGGAAAATCTGGTGCTAGTGACCCAGCAGGAAAATGTAAGAAAAGGACGAGGTGGTGGTAATAATTTTAGTTGCCCAAATAAAACCTGTTGTTTCGTTAAATCTCGAAACGGACGAGGAGATGAAATTCAAATCGATTACAGCTGCGGCGAAATATTATAAGATAAATCCCACATCAGTAAAATTTGTATCCGATGGAGTAACACAATCAGCTTTTTCAAGCGAATACGATGTCAGGATTGTTTTTAGATATGATGATTAAAAATATTTGATAGCTCGGTTTTAGTAAAACAATGATGAGCAATTGCTATAACATCATTACGATCAAATTTTAGCGTCGTTACTACACTTTCATTATTTTATTTTTTTCTGCTTCTGTTAGAAATATTTTATGAGAATTACCTTTCATTACAATAACGTCAACATAATATACAATATAACCCGTCAAACATAATGTTACCGCTTCGGATAGCTCTTTGTAATTTAATATATTAACTTTTTGGTGATATTTTACCTCGTCAGTCATCTTATAACAATGAATTAGATAAAAAATATTATAATAATGGACTTGATAAAACGACACCCTAAATTATACGCAGAAGATACTGGTGATAAGGTCACGCATATTATTACATTTTCCAAAGATTTCATAGACAAATCAGTTGGTTATAGTGAAGATGATATTTTGTATAACAGCGAATCTGATGATGAAGATGAAATAGTCACCGTTGTTGATAGATCTAATTACAGCAGACCAACAACTGAACGATATAATGTCAAGTATCACCTTGCTAACAAATAATGAAATTTAATTTTTTCGTTGCCGAACAGCAAATATTTTGGCAGCTAATCAAACCTTTCTTAAACATCAATATTCCAGATCGACAGAAAAATATTAAATTCGATTTCAAATTTGTCAAACTTTTAAATCTAATGACGATCTCTGATGATCGCAGACAATATCTAATATCGTTATATAAACTAGTAAAATGCAAATCTGTCAAGCAAAAGTATGAGGAAATTTATAATAGCATTATTTCATAATTTGTTTGGTTGGGATCCAATTGTTAAATTTATCGCTATACCCACGCCATTTGACTAAACTTTTATCTCCTTTTTTCCTAATCACTTTTTCAATAACGAAAACATCATGCTCAGTTTTCTGTAGTTCTTGTTCGTAAAAACTACCTACGATAGGTTCCCCTGCCAGATCTTTTAACACGTATGTCACAGGTATTGTTAAAAGTACTTTATCAACAACAAATACTTCTTCGCTCCAGTTCGGAGTAAATCCTTTTGCAGATACTTTTTTTGTCAAAGAAATTCTAACTTTATCACCAACTTTAAATTTATGTCTGCGGTAAATGTTTTCATTTGCTAATATCGGATGTTTAATCGCGTTATAGGGTGACATTTTGATGGTTCGATGTTTCGTGTTATTATATTCGCCTACGATTAACAAAGGTCATCGATGTACCTGTTGGTGTTTTTAGCTGTCATATGAATGTGTATTTTTTCGTTTAGCGTGCGATTAAATCTTTAAACTACAACGCCTTTACCTTTGTTTCCTGTAACATATTTTTTTATATTATTTTGTTCTAGAAACTGCTCAAATATTTTTGTTAAACAACGCGGATCCGTGATCAGTCCAGATTTGATTTGGTTTCCTTTCTGTGCTCGTTATTATTTGTTTTAGCGCATCAGTCATTGAAGCCCCTGTCTTATCCGAAACATGTACACTGAAAGCGTATTTACCCAAAACGTCTATGACGTTAAACAAATACTTTTTAGCAGCGCCATCAGCGCCAATTTTAAACTGAGCCAGATTGGACACATCCACCAAATCTATTGCCCAGATATCATCTACGGCATTAGCAACAACTTTACGTCGTGGAATGTTTTTTTTAGGCCTATGTAGCTCGACTGCAAGATCATCGTATACTTTTTTTTCTGAGTCCAAGTTCATATTTCGCTCCAATCATTCCCTGAACAAATCTTCTATCAAAACGGTCTCGTAGATTTGTTTGCTCCATATCACGTAATTTGCCTAACATCACTTTTGTAACAATCTGATTTCGAGTTTTAATGATCACGATAACAGATATCATGACACATCGCTATTGCATCCACTTGATTGTAAGGCTCTTGTCCTGGCAATAGATTGTCGTTTTCATCTAGTTCTTGATCTAGCGGATTGTAAGGTCCTGTATACCAATGACCTGGCAAAGTCAAACCGCCTTATGGTTTTGGTAATTTTCCAATAATTTTGTGTATACCTGTACCTATTATTTCTCTGTTGTTACAACATTGACAGTATGCGACAATTTTATTTTGCTCAAGACACAAATCTCTGTCAGAATAACAGTTGCATATCATTCTATATTTTGAGTCGTCTACTAAGATAACCTTCCTGACGATATCAGGACAACCAGCGCCTAGCGACACTGTCGCTGGGGACGTTTTCTTTAAAAACTTATTTTTTCTTTTTTCCGCAGATTGCACAAATACTTTTTAATATCATCCTGTTGTTTTTTTTCTGTTTTTTCATTAATATTTTCTGTTTTAGTTTTACACTTGAGACAATATGTTGACATTATTATATTTGTAAGTTTAGATAAAATTAATTGCAATCTCATTATTAGCGTGAGAAGGTTGCTTGTCAAACTGTAAAATAAACTTTAAAAATTAAGATTGCTCCCAGAGCTATTGTTTTGGGACATTTGTCGAATAAACATTATACCATAATATCCGCAATCAGACGTTCCAACAGGTTGGAGTTGATTTGAATAATAATATTTTTATATATTTTTTGTTCATATACCTTTTTATTACATCACTTGGAGGAAGTCCAAACGATTCAAAATAATTATTATTATAAACTGCTACCCAATGCGTACCGGTTCCGTCATTGAAATTTTGTATATTTTATAACACACGAACTTGTAGCTGACAGTGTTTTTATTGCTGCGAGTTCATCTTTAGAAAAAACTCCGTTTAATCCAGGAACTGCTTTTAGCTTATCAATTATATCAAAATTATTTAGCGGGGTGGTCGAGTTCCTGGTAATGTTAGACTACGTCCGATTCCTAAAAAAATTGGCATCAGACTTCCCGCTAGTCCCGCCAAACGTGGAGCGAAAGGAATAATTCCTCCTTGTTTTGCTTGTTTGCGTTTTGTTGTTTTCTTTTTTATGGCGATTTTGTTGTTTTCTTTTTTTTCCTGACTATTTTGTTTTCCGTTGTGGCTTTATAATATACCAATTACATAAAATTTCACAATTTTTGTATTCCACTTCCACGAAGGATACCATTACCCTCAACTGCTTTTTCGTTGCGCCAGATATTGTTCCCGTCATTGCTGCTAGTCCTAATGAGCCTAAGACCGGTAAAAGATTTGCAGTTAATACTGATAATGCCGGACCAAGTTAAACCACCTTGAACGACATTTTTTCGTTTGCCATCGCTGTCATTTGTGCAGCACACAAATTTAAAAAAAAGCTTTTTTACGATTGTACTTGTTTACTTGATTTTTTTGTTAGCATTAATTTTGTTGAAACACTATCAGAACTATTAGGATTGATTTTTAATCATACTTGTTCTCGCTTTGCAAGAGCAGCTACTAATTTTTTAACTTGGCCATTGGACAAATATACTTCTTTTATAATATATTTTGTCATTTTATATATCAACTGCAGATTAAACTTGAACTGTCATTTTACCTCCAACAGAATATATCGTAATAAATCTATCACAAATCACTAATGCGTATACGTACAACGGCGCTACTGCAACCGCTCCAAATGTCCAGGTAAATTCAATATCAGCTGTGTTGTCTACAGCTCGCTCGTTATGTTTACTGACATCAAAATGAAATATAGGATAAAGTGTACGAAATTCCTCTGCTGATATCTGAGATCAATCTTCAACATCTTGATATTTTTGCATTCCGTCAAGCAGGTACATGTACGGTTGGGTAATATTTTTATTAGCGTCATCAGCAAAATTGCATTCTATAGCTCGATCTGGATATTGCTTCGAATTTAGTCTAGCAAATATTCGTCTGACATCAGCGTGGTCAAATATTGCATTATTTTGTTGTTGGTTGCCTCGTCGGGCGTGTTGTTGAAATACGACAAATATTTGTCTCAGCAGTTATTCGCTTGATATTGTGGTGACCCTTCACGTGTAGTCGGTAGTATTTGGAACCGCTGTCTGATATATTTTATGCTGCTTAAAATAAATTCTGTTTGTATGCTTATCACGTGTGCGATTTAATTCTGACATTTTACTGATCGACGGTGTTATACATGGCATCCAGAGAGCAAGTTTGTTTATGATAAACTGTACATCAACCCCTCCAAATCTAAACAAGCTATCGTTTTATTCTGCTCGATCTAAAATAAGAGTATGTTTTACTCCGCGAAATACTTTATCATAATCGCGACAAAAGCCGAAAATCATACTTTGTGGAAGCATCATTGTAATTTGACGTGATCATGCTGCAAGTTCTCTTCGCCTAGCAAAACCTTCGTTATAACGTGGATTTTTTTACGTCAAGTGTGTTAAGAAGCAAATTTAACATTGTAGTACCGTTTGCATCTGCAGATGGTGGTGCTATATTAAGATTATTAAAAGCTGATGTAAGGGAAACTCTTGTAGCGTCTGTATTAACAGCTGCACCTGGTGCTGCAATATCTAGAGCAGCAGCATTAGCAATGAGAAAATTTCTAACAATTCCAGCATTTTCATTAGCATTAGCTCCATGTACTATAGCACCTCTCTTTAAAAATTCGGTTGATTCAGCTTTACCCCGTCCAGTATGTTTAAGCCATACCATGTTATTTGCAGTTGATCTCGAGTAATCGTCTGAAAACGAAATAATATTTAAAATTGTACTTGCAACTTGTAGATGACCTGAAATATCTTCTATAGTTTGATTGGCCAGTTGATATCTATCACTTTTGAATAAACACCAGCCGTTATTTATAGGAGCTACTTCTGCTCCATCTGCAATTGCAGCAGGTGGATTGGCTACTGTCATAATCTGACCACGAACTTCTAACATAGCCTTATGTGGCAGTAGAAATATGTCTTCCTCTCTGGTGTTAAAGGTTTTAATACCAGCTTTATTTGGTTCGTTAGAATTCTCATCAAGATACTCAACATACTCAAATTCTGTCACATCGTTGTCGATGTCATGAGTTTCTGTTAACTCGAGATAATTTTTAACAGACATTTTATTTATTAGATTATATAAAATTTTATTGCGGCACTGTTATTTTAGATATTAATTTTTGTATGATCTGCTCGCCTTTTGGTGATAACAGTTATTTTGTTGTTATCATAGCTCGCTGAGTTTCCTTTGTTGGAGCGATTTCTGAGATAGCTTGTTTTATTTCAGATGCAGTCGGTGGATCTTTTTTATATTATCAACTATGTTTTATCACACCGCAGTCCCAGCGGCAGATGCAACCCCTGTTCCAAAAGCTTTACCCGCGTCAATAGCAATTGGTGCAACATTACGCGCTATACCTGGAACATTTTCAATAACTTTAGTAAATATATTTCAAAAATATCCTCCTATTATTTTTCTTCGATAATTTTTTCTTTGTTTCATTATATGTGATGTTTTATAATTTTTATTGTTTACTGTTGCTCGCGTAGATGTAAATAATAAGTTACAACTTCATTATTTAAATGCGACTGTTTTCCAGATTGATCTGTCCACTGCATTATTATACCTGATATTTGATTTTCAACATTTAAAGGATAATAGATAATATGTCGTGGAGTTACTTGCATGAGAGAACCTGGAGGAACTTCTGGTGAGAAACTGTAAATCGTTTGACCTTTGCTGCCTTTTGATGTATAAGAGCCAGAAGCAATAGAGCAATTTACTAATATTGTATTTACTTCTGTTATATTTTTACTGGCAGTTCATCGCCATACACAATAGCCTGATCAAGAGCAGTGTAACTTTTTCAGTAAATCCTAACAGTTGTGCAATACTTCTTTCTCTTGGTTCAAGACCACTTTATATATTTTTCCAAGTTATCCTAGCTCGCAATGTGTTTTAATTCGCTGCCAATTCAAAATTATCAGCCACACCGCCAGCTTTTGTTATGAGCTCTTTGATTGTCCTGTTTAGATCAATAATATTATAAGCTCCTTGTGGAATTTTTATTTTTTTGTTGTAGATATTGAAGATGTTGTAATTATAGTAAACCAAATTTCATTGTTGACATCATTTTTCACGTCAGGCATGGCATTTCAGCAGGTACAAAAAATTAATCCAATTTCATATTGTTTTGCAGGATCTAGTTGTATAGGAGGAATATAATTTACTGAAAAATTTGCGCTATCTTTCGCAGACATACTAGAGTCTAGCAATAATGTTGTTGACATTTTTTATATTAGATAATTTTTCAAAATTAGGTCTCAGTGTAAAGTTTCATATTCGTCAGATGTTAATAATCCGCTCGATCTTAGATGATCAAGTATGTCAATGATTTCATTATCAATTTCAACACTAAAATTTCCAGCATCTTTTGATGATATTAATAACATATATTTACCTATCAATTCAGTAGCTGATGTAAATATTTTTACACCAATTCCTGTTTTTTCTTCCTTATTTTTTCTACACGAGTTTTATCGAGTGTAGTATATTTCCTTTTAGAACTCCACCCCTACCAAAAGGTTTTGCTCTACTATTTTCTGCTGTTATTTTAAACATGGAAGCAATAATACTATGTCTCATTCTATCATAAAGTGGATACATATTCTCAATTTCTGTAACCGTGTCTATTTCATCTTTAGCAGCAACTCCGTCTTTAAATGTTGCATCTAATATATCGATTAATACTTCATATTCTACATCAGTTTACTTACTTATATTATCAATATATTTTATATTTTCTTTCTTTAAAAACTCATCATACACATTATCAGCTATCGTATTATTTGCTCCTTTTACATAAAAATGTCTTTGCTCTCCAACCACCATATACTTACATTAAGATCACCAACTCTGTGTTGCTCCTCTTTTATATCTTTTATTTCTCCTGATAAATTTGTTATAATATTTTTTATTCCTAGTGTTGTTAACTCTGCCAATCTTCGCTCAAGTTCCAGCGGATTATTTATCAAACGATCTGTTTCAGCTTGTCTATCAGCAGGATCAGCTATATTTGCTGTAAGTGCCTCAGTTAGTTTTCTTTTTGCCTCATCAGATCAAGTAACAATCTTTGCAGCAGCTGCTTCTTGTTGTTTTTTTAACAATTCCAACCAATCTTTTTCTTCCAGTTGTTTAAGTTCTTCTTCTGACAGTGGTTTAGTTTCAGGTTGTTTTCCAAGTAGTGCTTCAGTAACTGGTTTGAAAATTGTAGCTGTTTCTTCTGTAGCAGTTACTTGTCCACGTCGTGATTGCTGTACTTTTTGCTTAAGTGATGCCTGATATTGGGCACGTTTTTTTTAGATCTTCTATATTTTTTCTATATTGTGCTCGATTGTCCATTATTATTATTATTATAAATTTTATACAACTAAACCATGTTTTACTGTAAGTGTCAATACAACAGCGAAACATTTTATTTGGATCATGTGTAAGTTTATCAAATAAGAAAAATTTGTATTTATCTTTTTTAGCATTACGATAAAGTTCAATAAATTTATCTTTTGTGGTCACCGGATTGCTCGCTTGCAATGTTTCTAACGTCAACATTGTCCAGTCCTGGAAATAATATAAAACAACCAGTATTTCGCCGAATAAATATGTCAACATTATAAAGAGCTTGAGCATGATAAACAGAATTACATTGTTTATTACATGACAGTGAGAAATACGATCTTATTTTATTCACCTGCATGTTATTTAGCGGAATATCGTCAAAAATTACTATCTTGTGTTCATCTGCATCAAGTTGATTAACTGGAATAAGATCTCCTGGCTGCCTAGTTATAAAAAAATCTTCACCAGCTTTAAGACCATCACGAAGCTTGTTATTATATTCGCTTAATAACTCGTACTTATCTTGCTGTGGATTGATTGTGTAAATAAAAACTCTATCGTAGTTAAAATTATTACCAAGAAGCAAGTTCATAAGCAAATTTGTTTTTCCCAATCTAGTTCGCCCAACAATAAGATAATGATAATCAGGAAGTTCATTGTTATGTTTATGCTTCACCAGTCTCTCTGTATCAAAGTTTAATATCGACGAATTTGCCATTGTTTTTATAATTTTATATAATGTTGATAATTTTATGTAGGACAGCAAATAATGAGTTACTATACAAAATTTGGAACACTAGCAGGAGATGTATCAAGTGAAGGTTATCAAGGTGACTTTTCAAAGTATGCAACTCTTGATCAGCTCAAAAATTAAATTAATAAATTATTAAATGTTGCCTGTGTAGATCCAAATGAAGTCGTCGTTTTCCAGGACAAAGTAGGACGATTAAAGACGAGTAATGCAAAACTGTCAGATATAGTTGTACGAAATCCTGCTGCGGTTGCTAATAATATCGTTACCTTTAACAATCTAGGTAAGATACAAGATTCTGGTAAATCAGTTAATGATTATGTTAAAAAAGCTGGTGATTTATTTAGTGGGAACATTGTTATGAAGGAGAACAAGATTACATACCTTGGAAACCCAACTGAGGACGGTGATGCTGCCACTAAGAAATACGTCGATGATCAGGATGTTCCAATCAGTAATGAAATAACTGCGCACAAGAATGAATTTCTTGGTCAGGTGAACACGTTTTTAAGTTTTCGCAGAAACATAAAAACACTTAAAAATGAAATTTTTGAAAATCCATCAAATTTTGACATTACGCTCGCTAATATTAACATAAACTTCAATGATATTATAAGGGGAGTTCCTGATATTGCTCAAAAAACGAGAATGATTAAAATTCAACACAAACAGATAAGAAATATTGTGTATACTGTTGCTTCTGGATCTGGTATATGGACAGGGCACACTATTTCTATAAAACACACTGAAAAAGTTACTGGTGTGTATAGATTGTCAGTGATTAACGTTGAAATTTCTAACATATTTATCACATCTTCAGTGCGTAATTTGAGTAGTTCTTCTCGAACTGTATCTATATTATTACTTAAAGGTCGTGAAGAAGAATTATACTTAAATATCTTGGTACATATATAATTCCAGTCGAAGTCGGTTATGATTGGTGTTTGGAATTTATAGCTGAATTATCATAATTACTACTACTTAACCAAGCCTGGGGATTATGTAAACAAATATTATAATGAAAAAAAGTATAGTTGATTTCAATCATATTTCAAAAGAAATTTGAAAACAGGATGTGGACGCACTAATACAATACTACAAATAATATCATAAAAAACTTTGTTGCGTAAAAAAGTGTTACAAATATTATAACAAGTTCCTTCGAGTAATATCATACCTACCGTTGTTAATGACCAGTGCTGGTATAATTTCAAGTGGGGCATCATTAAATCCGTTTTTGCTAATTATATCTGGTGTTGGTGTTTCCCGGCAGCGGCGTGTAAAAAAGTAGAGCCAAGACTTTTAATAAAAAGACATGGATGTCAGGCACCTGTTATTAATTAGAAAAAACTACTTGATCAAATTCGATCTTACCTACGAGGAGTAAAATATGATATGGACAATTTAATACGCGAGTTCCGTATTATTGACAGTATGTTTACAGATAGGTTACCAATGAGAGTTAGCAAATATGAAAAAGATTATCAAAATAAGTACGAAATAATGTAAAATATTATCTAAACTTAAGATATATCACTCACCTTTTTTCTGGCTCAGTGAACCCTATTCCCAAACGTTAAAAAAATATCACAAATACGTAATTTAATTTCCGCCTCTGGTCAAATTTCTATGCCAGACTGATTTTTATAAAGTGCGTCTTGCCTTTTATATGCTGCGTTCGAGAACATTCCACCCATGCGCATTACTGTTCTGGAAATCACGTAATATGTATATGACTCATGCTTGTTACCAAAGATAGAGAGCTATGATGATTCCAAACCACACCTGTACATGTAAGGGGTTAATTTAAAAGATTGAAACTCTTACAAATATAAAATATTATCTAAACTTAAGATATAATATTACTCACTTTTCTCGCTTTGTGAACGCTATTCCCAAACGTTAAAAAAATCACAAATACGTAGTTTAATTTCCACCTGTGATCATATTACCTGGTGAAAGCCCGCGTTTACCTACACGGATGTATCACGCAGTGCAAACAGTTACTGATTTGTACGACACACCTGGCTTGCTGATGACTAATACACCTGGCTGGCTACCTTTCTAGACAATACCTGGGTGGGGTAGTGGACGACAACACACCTGGCTTTGACGCTTTAAAGTAGTGGTGGGTGGGTGGGTTCGGGGGTCTCAGGAGATCTAAAAAAAATGTCCTTGAGTTGAAACCCTGGTTTTCTTATGCTGTTATTATAGAAGCTTTATAATGGCAAAATAACAGTCAAAATGGTATGGTCCGATACAAATGATAAAAAGTGTTTTCGAACCGGCCTTTCCTTATACTACTGTAGTGGTGGGTGAGTGGGTTTGGGGGTCTTAAGAGATCTAAAATAATCCTTGAGTTGAAACTCTGGTTTCCTTATACTACTCTGTCCACGTACTAGATAAAGAGTTCTCCAGGACAAATAAAGATCTAAAAGTCCTTTGTGTTAAATGGACAAACACTAAATAAGTTTGCATCATGAAACAGTTAATAAAACTGTTGAAGTTAAAGCTAAGCTAATGAATTAATATGAACTAAAAACATAAAAGCCGAGCAAAATGTCTTCACTTGTCATTATTTCACCCCCATGACTTTGATATTCTTTTGGATGTTACGGGCTGCTTGAAATACATTAGGTTTAATAGGTGAACCAGCAACAAATTGGAAGCTATTAATGAAGAACATAAGCACATATGGATTAAACGTGAAACATATCATTAGATAAAAACGATATTTGAATACAAGAATCAGTTTCCTATTTATGGCTTTTAGCTCAAGTTCAAATTGTTCTCATAAGAGTTGTCTATGTGGCAATACATGTTAGTTGGAATCAGAGCGTGCCATGCAAATTTGGAGTGAACATATACGAGTTAATCATTCGTTCATGTTCAACTACTTTATATAAACCTCTGTACACGGTCCATACCAAGTTATTTGTATAGCCCTGTTATAAGCAAGCTATATGTTCACAGCCATATTTGGAAACAAATGTTCAATTACGGAGTAAAAAAAATCACCTTCTATCTTCGTGTTCTGAAATATATGAACAAAACATGATCCAATTTGCAAATATTAGTGATGAATATATTGCTGAATATAGGCTGTCAAATTATTGAATCGTATAAACGTGTTTACATGATAAGCACACTCACCTATGTTCATTGGGAAAAAATTGGGATGTCGAGAGAGTTAAGACGAAATATCAAGAACAATCGAAAACGATAGTATTTTTGACGAGTAGGTCAACATATATTTTTTTAAATCATCGACAATGTTGCTATTAAATTGTGTACATTTAGAATCAGTTATAAGGAAATTTAGACATATAATAATAAAAAATCTCGACGTCACCATCTTGTTCCAGCACTATTTAAATAAATAGCCATATTTGTTTCACCATCAGAGTTTAATACGTCCATCGGCAGTATGAGTTGCATTGAAAATTTCGTTGTTTTTTTTTCAAACACTGCAATATTTCGTATTAAAACTATACCAAACATAGGCCTGTTCACTTCCTATGTTTACTCTCGATATACTGATTTTTCAATCTTAATATGTAAAAAAGTATTGTAAAATTCTCCATGCATAATATAATTGTTCAAGTTTATTTAGTTCGTGCCTGACAAAATTTCTGGCAACCAGACAAACAAAACAAACGTAGAGACATCGCCTATTGCGTCAATATTGTGATCTATGGCTCTATGATATTTACCTTGTCCTCTTATGTTCATGGTCGTGTCTATCTTTAATAAAATAAGACAAAACATGACTGGTTTGTTACGTACGCCGGGATAATACAGACGGAGAAATGCTTAAACGATTTAACTATTATACTTAAATATTTTATTCATATGTATTTTATTTTGCACGACACTTTAGAAGCTAAAGTATGTATTAACATTCTCACCTACTTTTCCTTTTGCATTTTGTTTTTCAGTTTGACATATAGATTGGATAGAAGTGTATGTCTGATTATATCGGATGCCTGTTAGTTGAAAAATATTACGTACTGCTCTGTAAGTTAAGCTTAACTTATATACTGATTAGAAGTGTGCTTCTAGACATATCCGAGAAATTTTTGTAAGGAATCTTTACGGATCACTAAAATGATTAGTGGTGTGCTTCTAAACATTTCCGTGACATTTTTGTACGGGATCTTTACGGAATTTTGTAAATTCATCTTTGATCCGAGTCTGAATGTTAACTATAGAAATGTATAATACCTAATGCGTGTGCAAATAATTTCTTGTTCCTTGAATTAATCCATGCAATGTCAAAGGGTAAACAAAGCAGCCTTTATTTTCCAACAACAAGCACTTGGACGTGCTACTAAACAAACAGAATACAAAGCTGATATATAACACCTATGCTAATAAAATCTGTGGCCTACGAAACAGACACTTGAACAGGAGTTGGGACCTAATGTTCTGTACGGTGATTGTTTGCATTATGTTTAATTGTACGGCGTTAGGTAAATTCAATGTCGTATAATCGAGCATGCGCACAACAGTGGTGATACTGTGTCAATTATAAAACACATTTAGAGAATAAATATTGATAATACTTTCCAAATGAACTCTATTATTGTGATAATTGTCGTTTTGGTATTAAGTGGTTTGTTCTCTTAGCATGTCTAATATTCTAGGTAGTGGAATGCACTAATCATATGGCGGAAGAACGCGTGCTTTGATGCCCACATAGCTGGGTAAGATTCCTATCCTCGACAATCCATTTATATCAAGGTCAATGGCGATCGCCTTGGGTTTAATGCTTGAGCTAGCGAGAAGGTAATTGTCAAGGACCTGTGATGAGGGACACGCTACCCTTTATATCAGCAAAGAGATGAAGTCACAATAACGGTTGAAGTACCAATGTTAAAGCCACACTAAAGCCTGTGGAGGAGTCCCAGAAATACCGATTGACGTCGACATGGTCATTCACTGCACCGCTATGTTAACCATGTAACACGTATTTTGTCTTGCAATATCTAACTAAGATTTTAAGAAATATTGGGAGATTTGTAAGTCTGAGAGATTACATTGACCAACCCTAGTAATATAAGACAATAAATTTTCGAGAAAGTGCATGTTTTCTTCAATATAATTTTCATTTGATTCTTGACGTATTGGTAGTGACGACATTGGAATACGGTTAAAGAAAAATAGATTGTCTTTACTGCGAGAAACTGACTTATTTTTTCGATGCGTTAAGGAGGACGATACATCTACGAATGTGTAATAAAGACTGGATAAGAATAACCAAAACTGGTTGAAAGAAAAAATATATGTTCAATTTTGCACTTGAACACCTACAATTCTTATCAACTAAGACCTAATGCTCTTATTTAAATTTAATTTATTTCCTATATTCTAAAATCAAATATACCATCCTGTTTTTCTATCGCTTGACAGTAATACAATTTTTCTGCAGCAAGGACAAAGAGATATATTTGTATAGCACAGAGAGCACACATATGCAAGAACCAATTTCTTATGCTAATATATATATATATATATATATATATATATATATATATATATATCTTAGTTATATAATCTGAATCGAGAGTATAATTTTACTGCAGCGATGCAGCGACTATTCTTATTGTGTTCATTCATTTCAATTAAAATTCCACTATAGGCATATAGTAATTTCCTATACAATAGCCGCATTGTGTGTCTATATGCACATGTATAGACTCTTCAGCAATGTTAAACGTAAGAATTTAATAAATCGGAGGTTTTATAAATCCTGCTTTTTCCTAAACATTCAATGACGGTTTATTAGGTTTCTTAATCCCATGTTTTACAAAGGCCTCCGCCGTTAAGTTTGATCCTAAACTATACCAACAAAAGACATGCTTAGATAACTATATAACATTCATATACCGCATATAGCCTCAAAACACAAAAATAACGCAGAAAGACAAGGCAATATAGTTTACTACTTTAGAATTAACGGTTTTAAATAACATCTAAACGAATTTTAAAAAAATAAGTCTACCTTGTTTGTTTCGAAACCATGAGAAGTGATAAAACATTTCTGAGACGAGCTTGTTGCGTCTCATTTTTTAAAATTTAGTTAATTAGCCTGTGCAAAAAGATCCAATGTTTGATATACACATATCTAAGATTAAAGTATGATGCCTTGTTGTTTTTAAAGAGATTATTAATTAATTCCTCTAATTTATATAAGAGATGAAATAAAGTATGATGTCTTGTTGTTTTTAAAGAGATTATTAATTCCTCTAATTTATATAAGAGATAAAATAATGGCATTATGTGAACATTCACTGAGTTAAAAAAAAATCCAATGTTTTACTCGGGAACAAATTGCTCAGCTCTCACAGTACGTTGATCAAGTATAGCAAGTGTATTATAGTCCATTACCGAGTTCAGGATAAAGTGATTATCTACCTGACGATTATGGTCCAGCCTTTCGAAATAATAAATACACAAGCATAACTCTCGTCGGCAAACGAGGCATACCAGAGTTCCCATTTCTTTCGCCTCCACTTTGTAAAAGGCAACGAGCAGAGGTACCAGCCAGGACGACTCTGGGCTTTGCGAGCTGGACACGTAAATGAGTGGGCTGTGGTTTAATCCTACAATCATATGAACCGGGGTCGGCTACCGCCAGGTGACCTTAGAAATACACTTTACTCAGATTGTCTCAGATTGTCTCAATACTAAATAAATCACTTGTGTTGATGTACATTAAAAAATCCAAGAAAACCAATAAATAAATAAATAAACAAACAAAATTTAAAATGAAGAAAAAATCAACATTGTCTTTCCTAATGTTGTAATTAGGATCCAAAGGAAGGAGACATAAAACGTTTTAAAGAGAAAATGAAAACATAATATCATTTGCTACGATTTGGAAAAGGCATTAACTTTGATAGTTTTGCCACCTTTAACATACTTGTCTACACTGTACTGTCAAATGTCAGCTTGCATCTTAGTGGTCCGACTACTGGTCAAAGGTGATTTTTGTGTGACCTGCGCACATACCAAAAGTAAGTTATATAATCATAATTGCTGCAATACAATTACTTAATAAATACATGTATGGCCCACGAATTTCACATTTGTATTCCATGTGGCCCACGGTTTTGAATATGTCGGACCACCCTGACCGACAGTATTAAAATACACGTCTTTTCGTGTGCTCAGGTCATGTACACATTGCTATTTTTGTATACTTGAAAAACCTGAAAAAGAAGTGTATAATAAAACCTTCCATTACGGATCTTGCTCTCATTTAAATTTGTTGTTCACCTATTATCTACCAGCAACTGTTACAATAACTACTTATTTTATCTGAATCTGTTTTCTTTAGCAATAAAACCGAATACAATAAAGTATTTGTAGCCATATATATGAATTTTACGTATAAAATATTTGACGACAGACTTTACCTTGCCACAATACCAATTAGCACACACCTTAGATGTGTCAACAATAGCAATTAGCACACAACTTGGGTGTTTTAACATTACCAATTAGCACCCACCTTGGATGTTTTAACATTACCAATTAGCACACACCTTGGATGTATTAACAATACCAATTAGCACACACCTGGTACATTTTAACCTTACTAATTTGCACACTCCTTGGATGTTTTCATTGCCAGATAGATCGTTTTACTATGGATATCAATTACCTTCTTGTTTTTATCACCTTTAGAGACTATGGTCGTTGATAATGCCAATATCAACTGGATGGACGTCAATCACAAAAACATAGATTTTCTTCACTTTTTCCTGAAGAAAATGCACCGTAGAAAAGGAGTGGAGGGAACAAAGGCTAAGATTTGGGATTAGGGCAAAATATTGCTTTTTATTTCATTTATTTATTCAGCAGCTGTACGGGACTTTGCAAAAGATAAAAATTCTATATTTCATTAAGAAATCACTTGGCATAAGACAGCGCACACGAAATGATTTTTTACATGGCAAAGTAAGCAGAATGGTACCCATTACTTTAAGATACTGTATGAATTTAAATATTTTATTAAACATTACATAGCTAGATTAAAGAACAAGTATAAAGAATGATGTTAAATAATTGTAAAGTTAAAAGAGGAAAACAAAATGTGGCTGCCATATTTAGGCTTCTGTTATCTAGTAATGTGCTGTTGATTAACTTTCATTAATAGCAGTCAGGTGTAACCATTATCTACAAACCGGATAGGACCCACGAACTGGTTTTAATCTGTCGCATGTAATTCGGACATTTAAAAATCGTTTCTCTCGCCATGGAAGAAGTTTCGCACGCATGTTTTATATAGCTGTTGCAAACCAAAAATAGATAATTTTATTCAATACTGGAATGCTGTGTTGGCAAATTAACCAAGATTTTTTGCCGAAAAAAATGCTTGTTAATCTGTACTATTGCTTGTGTTTAGAAAATGTTAAGATCCATAAATATATTGTTACAATCTATATAACAAGATGTCAGACTATCAATTATTCACGGTTTCCCATTTTCACATTACTGCAACTTTGTTTCATAGCTGAATTATGTTCGATAATTGCAATATTTATGTTAAAGATACGAGAGAGAGAGAGAGAGAGAGAGAGAGAGAGAGAGAGAGAGAGAGAGAGAGAGAGAGAGAGAGAGAGAGAGAGAGAGAGAGAGAGAGAGAGATTCCCTGTACTAGCTAACTCTCGACAAACACACACTAAACGGAACGGAAGGTGCTACAACTGTATCTTACAATGGTACACGTGATAAGATGTACTAAATTTATATGATGTATAACTGACTAACATTATTTCGTTCGAAAGAGATTACGCCAGGTTTATCAAGTTAGAGATAATGCACGATAACGAGACTCAGCAATGGAATGATTCACAATACAAACTATTACAAACAATATTTCATAAACTAAGGTATTTACTATATGCACCATCTAATTATATGCAGTCATATAAGTATATGATATGTCATTAAATATGTCAGATGTCATATTATCTAACATTGTATACCACAAGCATTCTATAATTTTATTAACGTTTACCTGATGCTAGAACTGTACAAAAATTATATGTACACATGATACATATTGCTTCATGTCCAATATTTCCCTTAAGATAGCAAAGACATATATTTGTTTGTTGAAATATATTTTATTATTTTTCATTTACAATAAAACACGTCTATGAAAAAATGCATACTTCGCAATGTGCAAAACTCAGACCAAATTCAAAAGGTATAAAAAGTCATAAGCAAAACATTTCAAGCGATTACCGTGCGTACATTTTTAAGTAGGTAAGTAGATAAATAGATATGGTTAGGTAGTTATGCGTGTTTGCATGCTGCTGTCAGTCAGTTAAACATACACACATACACACACACATGTGGGTTTGATCCCCGGTCAAATCATACCAAAGACTTACAAATATGGTACTAACAGCTGCCTCGCTTGGTGCTTAGCATTAAGATGTTAGTGTTAGGACTGGTCGGCCTGGTGCCAGGATAATGTGACTGAGTGATACATCATGTAACATGTCTATGGCATGATGCCTCAGTGCTAAAATGCCACACTGCAGACATCGTAGCGATATGACTGAAAAATTGTTAATGCTACGTTAGAAGTCGTAATCACATCATATAGGCGACTATAGATCAGGTTCATATTAAATTTGTTTTGTGCAATGATATATGTTTATGCGTGAACGGACGTGTTATTGATAATATACGAAATTCCCACATAAGTAATTCCCTATCTAGCGATATCCATAATACAGTTGTATGAAAAAGGTAAATTATCTGTTTACTTTATTAAAACGAGACGAGACGAACCGATTCACGTACATTAGTGGTGACGGTATACTTTTGCCCATGTTTAAACTTCACTGAACAACTCCAAGGCCGACCACAACACATTGAACGCATGGTAAGGTACAGGTTACAAAGCTTTCCACAATATATTACTGACGAACGAGACTTAAATAAGTGTTAACGAGGTCATATGGGTAGGCACAGGTAATGGATTGTGTCTTCTAACACATATCACGAATATCATGTAGTGTCATACAACACAATAATATGTGAGCATGAATTACTTTTCATCGGAATATATATATCTGAACTTTGGAATGTGTATAGTGTAAAAAATACTGCGTATGTTAATAGAGAGATAGAGAGAAAGACAGACAGACAGACAGACAGACAGAGAGACAGACAGACAGAGAAAGAGTATATGTATATTATTTATGCTGTGATATCGATATACAATGAGTTGTATAAGTTTTTCTTTGCAAGGAAACGAAGCTGTCGAAATATTTGTGCAACGAGTGGTATATTAAAGAGACAGCGTTTGCTATAGAAATAAATATAACCTGACAGCATATCTTGTGAGAAAGATTATTTCTCACTGATCAATATTGTATCTTTACTGTCAGCAATATAACAAGAATTTCACAAAATTCTGTATCATTCCTGCACCTGAGTAAATTTGGTTTACAGATTCTGTTTTGACGTCACCAATTACCTTTCTTTCGTCATTGATTCATTAGTGTGTTTCGACTGTATAGTTTGTATGTATATTGTCCTCAGACGTAGTCAAAGTCCACACATATAAGTCAATGATCTAATAATATCGTGCATTATTACTTAAAACTCGACTAAATTGCTAAAACGTAAGCGCGATTTGCAATTGCTGTCGCCTTCTGATTCTGTGTGGTATTGGTAAATGAATATTCCTCTATGATTATGTTTAGTACTTCGTCATTTAGATCATCGTGATATTCCGCTTACTCTGATGACTGCGGGATAATTTACCGAGTCGCTGAAACCGACCCACGTTTGTAGTAGAGGGCGAACTGGCATTGCCGCCTCAAACCGATTGGCAATCACACCATAATACAAAATTATACGCATCAATATGATCAGATGCATCTATTAACGGCTATGCAAATCTAAAATCGCTGCTTATATTTATCTCTGCTCAAAAGCATCAAATATGGAATTTGGACATATTTAAAAAAAAATTCTTAAGTTCAAAGGCAAAACAAGCCTTGGCCCTAAGGCATTTGGTAAAGGGTTTAGTTTTACCAATTAGAGAAATGTACATTCAATGTCTCTAAACATTTTCAGTCACGCATGATAATTATACCACTGGTGTTGCTGCAGTTCCACCAAAGTACCCATCCACTTTCACTCATGTTAAAAAAAAAAAAGAAAACCAATTTTAAGAAAAATAAGTCCCTCAAAAATTGACAGCGAAATTGAGTTCAAAAAATGAATATTGATACATTCAAATGTCTGTTACTTTGTTCCGAGAAAGATAGAATTTCAACTATATTTGTTACGTTTTTCGGATAGAGGATGGAACTGATGTTGACATATAACTGCCATCAGTATTTCCTGTTATATGATAGGGTTCCTGTGTAGATCAAAACTCAGACCAAATTGAGAAGGTATAAAAAGTCATAAGCAAATTATTTCGAGCATTTAACTCATGTAAATATAGAACGCACGTGAGAATAAGATTTTTTCCATGAAATGTACTCCGAATATCAAATATTATATCGTATGTTTGAGTCCGAGATAAATAGTACTGCTAATGTAAATGCCTTTATCTTTGACCACAAATATCTATCATATAATTTTCGACTGGAGTGAGGAAAGATATTTTGTTCAATTCCAGACTAATATAAAAAGCAAATCTAACCGTAAAGGCTATATGTATGCCACTTTTATTACCATTTGCAAATCTCAAGTGTAAGCTATTTAATTCACTTAATAAGTTATGGAATGCTGCCAATAAATTGCAGTTTAATTGTGAATTAATAATAAAGGACACCAGAGCAAGGATGTTTGTGCAAAATTGAAACGGCATTCAAGAATAGCATGAACTTTAAATGTTTAATTTTATTCGTTTCTCTTATTGTCGATGACAATTTAGTTTCTGTTCGATTTAATGAACAGTACGAAACAAACATTGCAGACAGTGAAAATGAATCCGTAAAAATGGGCTTTATCGAAGCAATTAATTCGATACAGTGTATTTATTGTTGGCGAGCGCATCACAATTTTACTTATATGCCCACCGTCCTGAACTTAAATATACGTGATGTACCAACGTGGACAACCCGGCGTTTACGGTTATCGTTTATATCAACGGCATATAAGAAAAATGTGGCCGACTGGGGGGGGGGGCATTTATAGCATCATTTCAGAACCCGAGGCTACAAAATGCTGTTTTAGCTAAGTAGTGTTGATTCATTAAACTATCAAAATGTTGATCGGAGGTTTGTATGTGAGATCGAACCCCAACCCCTTCAAAACAACAGATCTTGGCGGGTGTGTGTGTATGTATGTATGTAGGTAGGTAGGTAGGTAGGTAGGTAGGTAGGTAGGTAGGTAGGTAGGCAGGCAGGCAGGCAGGCAGGCAGGCAGGCAGGCAGGCAGGTAGGTAGGTAGGTAGGTAGGTATTTTTGTATGTATGCGTGTGCGTGTGTGTGTCTGTGTGTGTGTGTCAACCGACCTAAGAGCGGTCAGACATGAATGAAAATGTCGTAAGCAATACATTACTGATATACTGACTTGTATGTGAGCTTTGTAGGAGAGATATTTATTGTGTGATATACTCAAGTTTTATTTTCTGGGTAAGATGCTTCGATGTACTAGAGTTAGTTACACAATTTGCGATGAGCTGTACTGAATATTCATTGATATCAAAATATTTTCCAACAGCTGTTACTTATTTAAATTCCTTTATATCGCCTGTATCAAGGTTTATTGACCTAACAGGTTGTGGTATATTTTGTGCCTGCATGATTTTCCGTGTTTGCTATTTTCGCAAGGGCTAATATCATGTACATTTTCAGTGCGTTTATCTTTTCTATTGAGTTGATATGGTAGAAAACAAAATCATCATCTATCACACCATTCAAGCATTTGTAAATAAATCTGTGTGAATAATAGCATTTTATGTTTCACTGTCTGATTGCGATCATCATGTAACCCATGTTTTTATTTTATTGAGAGCTTTTATTTTTGGCGACGACAATTCCTGAGTAACCACCTCGGTTGGCTTCATATTTATCATAGATCAGATGACATCTAACTTAATTAAGATCAGTAATTATTTCTGTTTTCTCTCTATATAAATTTCTCTTCTTTTAAAATTACATTTTTTTTCATAAAAGGAATACTTCTAGAGGTAATCTTTCTGGTTTTATTATTTAAGGTCATCAAAAACATTTTGTTTCTCGTAAAATCGCTTAAGTGCGCGATACTTTCGTCCGCCATAGGAAACACCCCCACTTCCGATATGGCTGTGATCCAGTACTGGCACGGCAAACGTTGGTCATTTGATGTCCTCAGTAATCTCGATAGCAGTTTTTTTTTTTTTACAAGAATGAGCCATCGACAACTATCTTATTGCTTGTTGCATATTGTATTGCTGGATAAAGTCAAGTTGGAGGAAACAACTTTCCCTAAATATAAGTAAGACTAACTTTACTTTTGCAAAAGAACCGCAAGAACAGTATTTGAGTCTAACGAATAAAAAACCGCCTATTCCAAGGTAATAAATTATTAACCACGAGTGAAATGTAGAGATAATCAGTGATAGAATCAGAGAAGCGCAGAAATAGTTCTTTTATCAACGATAACGAAACTGATTATCGGAGATTGAACCACAAAACAGAACTGGATTTGATTTTGACAACCTTTACGGTGATTGAAAAAAAAATACTATCTGAACTATAGCTTCATGATTTTATCAAACAAGCAAAGACTAAGTTTATCAGTGATGGTGCGTCTGATCTATTTCAACATTCAAGATAGATGGCTACAGCTCGTGTGACACCTTCTGCATCAGCGAGTTTTTAGTTGCTGTTGTATCTCTCGATATCTTGGACAAAAATAATCCTGCTACATTAAGCAATTATTAGTATTTAATTGCCAACTCCCAACAGTTTACATTTCATCACCTCTCTTATCAACCAATTCTCGAGTGAATACTCACAAGCATATATTTTGTGTGCCGCATTTTACACGTTTACCTGTAAGTACCGGAGTGGTTTAATTCATCGTGGTTTCTCTCTTGCATCTAACACAATATACACTCATGATTAAGAATAATGTTATCTTTGTACAATATGAAAGCTATTGCCTTTTCAGCTACACGCAAGCAGGTATAGGTCAAGCATCGTCCAATGTTACCAAATTCCATTCGAGTAATTATATTTTGTCCACCTGGGTTAGGTAAAATTCAGTTGCTGTTCAACCTGATAATGAGCTGGCACAAATAGCACAAACTCCATTTAGTATGGATAACTAACAATACTATAATGATCTTAAGGAATGTAATGAATCTTCAGCGATTAATGTCGATGTCACTGAAGGTATCACAGACATCGATGAAGCTCCGACCGTTGATGATTTTAATTGGGATATCAAAATGTAGTGCTTTTGTGATGATGTCATGCTTGACTAACAAGTAAATCCAGCCAGAATATTTTTTCGGTGCAGACATGTAAACACATATATCATGTACCTTTGTCAATGGCAAACACATAACGGGGTTTATTCACATACGCTGAAAAATATTCATCTGTCACGTTGTTACTGCGATAGGGAAATAAATAAATTGAGATTTATTTCTACATGCTCATTAAAACACGCCTGGATTCATTAAGATAAGTTTACACGTTCTAGCAGCACATTATCGAGTTGATATTCATAAAATCTCTTTTCAAAGAAATGCATTTGTTGTGTAAAGATCAAGGAAAATATTAACAAGATGATCTCTACGATCGGAAAATTTCAGTAAGATGGTCGCACGGTTCTACTCGATTTTGAAGAAACAAATCAACGATTTTGAGATAATACAGCGGCGACGTGAAGAGGGCAGATATACACTCGAGGTTGAATACAGATTTATCAAATTGCTCCAATCACAAATGTACTTGTCACTGGCGGAATAACACGAACAACATAATATTGCTAAATTTGTTATAATGGCATGTGCCACTGAAAAATACGATCAGATTTGTTTCTTTAATATTAAACTCAGGCGGCTGTAAGTCTACGTGCGAGAGTCAAACAAAAAACCATGTGTCAAACTGCTTGAAATCCGCTGCTGAGATTGCCGCAGAATGCGAAGCATTCCGCAAGGAGGAATAGCCCAGCCCAAACACCAAAATAATTAACTAAAAAAATTAAGTCACAAAGTTGTTCATTTCTCTTGTTGTTATTTCATTTTTTGTCTTGTTTTGTCGTTATGGTCTGTCACGAAATTACAAATTAGATATAATTACTTACCGCGCGTTTCAAATAAATTACCGTCTTGGTCGGTGAGCCGAAAATGTATCCGTGACAGCTAATGAAAGTGACATTGTAGATAA
>JAEAOA010002091.1:1297500-1442500 GCA_016746295.1 Potamilus streckersoni
CAGAAAACTGGAGAATCCATTATTAGAAAACATTCTCCTTAAACATTCTGAGCTGAGTACCTCCCACAATATAGTATACTGTTGGTTACCCAGCTATGTAAAAATTAAAGGTAATGATAAAGCAGACCGTGCTGCTAAAATGGCCCTATTACTAGAACCAACTAATTTTAAAGCACCATATACTGATTTTAAACGTTATATCAAAGACTGTTTACGTCAGAAATGGCAGGCATCATGGAATGATGCCGTGAACAACAAACTTCATGCCATCAAGCCAACCTTAGGAGAATGGACCCCTTCCTACAGATCCGTCCGTAGAGAGGAGGTAGTCATTGCAAGAATTCGACTCGGTCATACTTATTTAACACACTCCTACATATTAAAAGGAGAAGACCCACCAGAGTGCATAGCTTGTAATGAACCATTCACCGTTAAGCACTTTATGCTGGAATGCTTCGATCTTCAACCTACGCGTAATCATTACTACGTTGTGCAAGACATGACGGAGCTCTTTGATACAGTTAACATTACCAACATTATAGACTTCCTTAAGGAAGCAAACATTTATCATAAGTTATAGCTTTTATGTACAGTTTTGTGTTATATTTATGCAGTCGATAGATTTTAATTGCCAATCATTTGTTTTCGTTATCATACTTTTGCACACCCCGTTGATCGGGAAACTTTTAATACTTTACCATCGTTCACATGTTTATCGCTTTACCTTTAACTGTTTGGACTCCAATCGCTGGTCGATAAAATTATTTTACCAGTTTTAAATGTAAAAGGATATAAAATTATGTTTGGCGCTATATAGCCTCACAGTGCTGATGCGCCGTAAAATAGCAATCAATCAATCTATAATACTTGATCAATACGTACGACCGTTGACTTGTGAATAGATTAGAATAACTGAGTTATAAACGGAAGGGATCCCCATTTAAATCAGAAATGACTAAAATACATCTTTGACTTGATCTATGAATAAATATATGACTGGGTTTGGACAGCATTTGCTTTTTATGAAAAACAATGAATGGTGTAATATGAAGCTGGTATGGCATCATACATAATATGAATTGCATCATGTGATTTCTAAAAGTCATAACTAAGCTTACATAACTCTGCTGAACAAATTCCTATATATCAATTTTAGAAATCATAGTGTCGTGCGCTCTCATGTTTTAGTGTTTGATTTTGTAAATGGATACATTTATGTTTAGTCAAAGTGAGCAGAGATGCCTCATACTGGTGTGAACAATGCAGATAACTGCTGCTATAATTGTAGTGAAGTGACTTTTTCATCGCATAAGACCAGTATAACGACGATGGCTTAGAAAGCATATCACCATTAGTTTGGCTGCAGAATGTGAGATAAAGACCAAAGGTGCACCCTACATACACTGCAACACAAGTGCAAAAAATGTTCTCCAGTTGTTAAACAGAAAAAGGAAATCTATACTTTTGCTGTGTCAATAATTTAGATAGAGCCAACGGAACATATCAGCAATTGTTATTTCTGCATGGTGGTTCCAGTTCGGAAAGGTGTGTTAAAGAAGAGAAAGCAAAATGTGTGTTATCGAGGCACTCCATTAGCTGTAAGCCAAATATAGTACGGAGAAGGACTACATGTAGCTGATGCACCCTTATCATCCTCCCTTGAGTCAGACGAGGAAAAGAAAGAGGTTTAAACTTCTAGTCCTGAACCATCAATGTCATATCATCCATATTTGATTCTATCCTCCTTCTCTGAACCACACCACGAAACAAAAGGTCAACTAAATGACCTTGTCAGGAATTCGGAACTATCCAAGAGTAGGGCAGAGCTTGCTGGGCTGAAGACTACGGTAGTGGAGTCTCCTTTCAGGTAGTGTTAGGGATTCCTTGTTACATGACCGCCAAGAGGATATTGTCCAAGTATTCAGGGAATCTGATCTTGGAGCCTACAACATTGATGGTGTGATGGAAGCAATCAACATCGTTCATGATCCAGATAAGTGGAATTTGTTCTTTGATTTATCAAAGAGGAGTCTTAAATCTGTTTTGCTGCATAATTGCAATGTTTTGCCATCAAGTCCAGTTGTTCAGTCAGTCCATATGAAGACATGAAACAACATTTGCGATACAAATAACTATGACCAACATCAGTGGCAGCCTTTCGGCGATTTGAATATTCTTGCTTTCTTGCTTGAATTGCAGACTGGACAAAAAACTTCTGCTTTCTCTAGAAAGTCATGAGAGCGATTCCTAGTACATCATGAGAGATTGGCCACTCCTACAGTCACTGGAAGCTATTAAGAAAAGCATGCAGTATCCACCACTTGTTGAATCCAGGAAGATTTTGTTACCCCCCCTTGCACATCAATCTGTGTCTGATGAAGAACGTCGTCAAGGCCATAGAGAAAATGCAAGCAGCTTTCAAGGACGTCCGTAGCAAATTTCCGATGTTAAGTGGAGGTAAAATAAAATAATGTGTCTTTGTTTGTCTTTGGATTCGTAAACGTCTTCTAGATGAAGCATTTAATCGTCAACTGAGTGGCAAGGAGCGAACGGTATGGAAAGCCTTCCAGTTATTTGCAGCAAATTTAATGGGAAACAACAAGGCAGCAACTACAATGAGCTGGTGGAAAATCTCGTCAAGGCATATAAAGCCTTGGTTACAACATATCACTGAACATACACTTTTTACTCATCCAGATTTATTTTCAAAAAACAGCGAGGCAGTGAGCGACGAATACAACAAACAATTTCACCAGGATATTGCAACAATGGAGAAATTGTCAAGGGAAATGGAGCCCATCAACGCTTGCAGACTATACATAACTTGATGGTGACAAGAGATGCACCATTTAATGAACACATGAGAGAAGCCAAGAAGCGCCGAGTAGACAGAGAATGAAGACTAAACTATATGCTTAAATATATATAATATTTTTTTTCATAATAACGGTTATTTATATAACCATTTTGCTGCATTTTTTAAGTTTTATATAAACAAGACAGAAGAAATATTATCATTTAAAGCAACCACAAACACATGAAAAGACCTAAAGTTACAGATTATGGTTAAAACTCTACTATCCACACAATATATATATATATATATATATATATATATATATATATATATATATATATATATATATATATATATATATATATATATATATAGAAGTAAAATGTAAAAACTTAAACATCTTGGAAACAGTAGCCATTCGTTTGCTTTAATTATCAAATTTGAATTTACCACATCAAAACACATAATAAAAAACATGTTCAGTCTCTGAGGCAGATGATATCTAAACAATTGTAGACATGTGTAATCTGAAATATGATTGTTCCCAATATTTCTATTACAAAATTAAAAGACCGTTGAAAGCAATGTACACAGATACATGACATCCATATTACTATTATGCAAATCGTGGGCCGAGTATGTTCTGGGTTTTTTGTTTAGACCAAGTTCGTCAAATGATATTAATGGTTCGATTATGCTTTAGGTTAAATAGTCCGGGAACTTATTGACCACATTATCATTACAAAAATCTCGACTTCAATTTCGCGATCATTCAGCGAAAATTATACACGAAGGCTAGTTAAAGCAAATGTTAAATATAAATTGTCAGAAAGAAGTGGAGAGTTACAGTGCGGAAGAATTCTTCTAAGCAAAGACGTTCACTGACAAAAATGGATTTTACATCAATACCATGGGATGAATCCACCAATATACGACGTTCAGTGTGATTATATGCCTGCGACGAGATTGCGATGTAGCACTACCTTATTTCATTAATAGATGCTATCAGTGCCCATGAGTGTCATTCATGGAGTCACGTCACAGACATTCTGGATACGATGAGCGTATTAATCGTTACAAATAAAAGGTTTCATGTAGCTTTTCTTACCTGCTGACTTCGGACAATCACAAACTAATGTCCTTTACTGGAAATTATGACCTAACCAGAAATCAACATCGAGTTCAGTATTTTCCTACTAGCGACAATAGTACGATTACAGTGTTTTAGTTGTGTTATGTATCATCATGAATGAACCGTTCTGGTGGCCTAGTGGTTCGAGCGTCAGCTAGGATCCGGAAGGTCGTGGGTTCGATCCCCTGTCGAGTCATATTAAAGACATACATAAATGGTACTAACAGCTGCCTCGCGTGACGCTCAGCATTAAGAGGTTAGTGTTAGGACTAGTCGGCCTGGTGCTAGGATAATGTGACTAAGTGGGATATCATACCACATGTCTGCGGCATGATGCCTCAGTGCCAAACATCACTATAAACTGCTACACACAAGATATCGTAGCGATATGGCTGAAAAAGTGTTAGAGCTACGTTACAAATTGTAAACACCACACCACCATCATGAATGAGGTATAATTATACAGATGATTTCGAACACAATAGATGTATCAATGCTCTTAAAGTTTACACCATCTTCGAAGTACAAAAAATGTGTTCAGAGAGAGAGAGAGAGAGAGAGAGAGAGAGAGAGAGAGAGAGAGAGAGAGAGAGAGAGAGAGAGAGAGAGAGAGAGGGAGAGAGAGATAGAGAGAGAGGAGATAACAGCTTGTTTTTTTACATTTAATCTAATATTGTGATATCTTATCGGTACTGACAAAAGCCAGTACCCCTATGCAAAAAATCTCTTTCCACATGCACCCCAAACATTCATTGATACAGTATGTTATTATTTGAACAGCTTAAGATATACTATGATCAAGGTACAGAAACGTTGATTATAAAGACTGTAAAGGGAAAGGGTGAGTTAAATCATTAAATGTTCCTTAATTGATTTGGCAATCGTTAACCCAGGAGCACCTCACACGGTGTTATTACCCAGTGTGAACAGATAGTTGGAAGGTTAAAAGATAGCCGAGAAAGGCAATCGAAAGAAATAAACAACTACGAGGCCCTCCTTTTCAATAAATACAAATGAATTTAAACAGTTAATACTAAACCAAAATTTCACTGTAAGTCCAACAGATGTACTACAAATACATTTTGTCACAAAATACATAACCAAAATTTCATTTTCAATTCAACCGATTTTGTTTGATAGAATTTACTCGCAGCGTTCATGTTACATTATGGTACGTGTATTGATTTTATGAATGCTTTTCCCACGCTTTGACAGCATCAATTGACGTTTCTGTCGTCTTGTTTCCACGTCTAGTGCGTATGCTTTTCTGTCCCCGTCTGACAATTGATTGTTCTGACATCACGTAGTTGGTGATTTCCCTTTTCTTGTTACCTCATCTAATGTTTGCTCTTTTGACTCTTCATTAATCCGAGCTTTTTCTTTGCCTACTCTCTCTCTCTCTCTCTCTCTCTCTCTCTCTCTCTCTCTCTCTCTCTCTCTCTCTCTCTCTCTCTCTCTCTCTCTCTCTCTCTCTATTATCCAGTTTCCCAAAGAGTTCATTTTGTCTTCTTACAAGGCAAGGTCGAAAAGTATCCGAGCAAGTGGTACTCTTAAATTCTCAGTCTCCCAAAGTGTACGCCCTTAATTTCCCTGACCAATCGGAAATAGCTATTCATAAATTTCCGAGCTTTATCTTTGCCTACTCTCTCTCTCTCTCTCTCTCTCTCTCTCTCTCTCTCTCTCTCTCTCTCTCTCTCTCTCTCTCTCTCTCTCTCTCTGTGGAATATAAAGCTGTTTTCTTAAATATAATGCATGTTATGTATATATATATATATATATATATATATATATATATATATATATATATATATATATATATATATATATATATATGCTTTTTGTTCGTATTCAGATTAGCAATAACCACTACAAATTATTGCATAATGTGATCTTAACAAAAATCTGTCTTGACAGATTCTGTGTTTCTTAATGGTGCCGTTACATTAGTACAAATGACCTTAGCTCGAATTTTATTACACTCAGCGCGAGGCAATTAATTAGGAATTACCACGTGCTTTCTCATACAAATACAGTACTATACGTTTTAGTTACATTTAACTAGTCAATTCTGGTTCAATAAAATAAATGCTCAATGACTTATGGCATAATATCAGATTTGACAACCTGAAAACCTCTTGCAATTAGCTTCCTTCGAACAATCGATTATTTGACGTGCGCCCTTTTACGAATCGATACCGTCGCAGTTCTAATGCACGTATGTTACTGTGCCATTAAAACAACCCGGTCAATGCCACTGAAGCTTAAACATATACCCATTTATGTTTCAGAGATGAAATAAGATCATAATCACTGAACTTTCTCAAGACCTTTTTGGCTTGACTATGATAACTTAAAGCACAATTTATTCACCCTTAACTTTCGATAAGTCTTAAAAATCAGCCACATCACAACAACATCGTTACATTCTTTGCCTAAAGGTGTCAAAGAAACATGCATTCAGCCACATAAAGTGCTTTTTCAGTGAGAAGAATTTCATATATCTATTGATGTTGATAGGTATATTTTTAAATGCCGCTACTACATTTCTGAATCGATTGCTGTAACAATACCTGGTTTAAGACGTCTCCTGCGGCCAAAGTGAACAGAGCGTCTGACTTGGATGCGAGAGGTCGTGGTTCCGAACCCTTGCCGAGTGTTACCAAAAACTTATAAAAATGGTGCTAGCTTGGCGTTCAGCATTAGGAGGTTAGTGTTAGGAATTATCGTCCTGTGAGGATAATGCGACAAGGTGGAACATGATGCCTCATGTTTGCGGCATGCCTCAGTGCTAGACATCACTATCATCCTGCAACACCACAGATATCGTAGCGATATGGCTGTAAGATCCTTAAAGCGAGTTAAAATCGAAATCACATCAACACACACACACAAACACGCAATGTACCTGTTTTAGGAGATTGTCGTTGTGAACATAGAAATAACAGACCTCACACCTGTATCCCTGGATCTTATGGAAGGACAATCATTTACTGACACACCGTAGTTGGAACCCCATCGTTAGCAAAAGTAAAATATTCCTCACTTACCTGCTAATCATCATCTCACAGAGATGTCGTAGTTAAAAAATGAGTTTCAATCACTGATGGATCGAACATATATCAAAAACGAAAATAATGAAAAGGTACTGCCAATTAGAGCACCAACTTGAATTGTCTACCAAAACAAAGGTGAAATAACATTGGATTTTTCAGTAGTCCTGAGCTTGTTTTCATTATCACGTGTTCATGTTTAACACATGGGTGTAATTGTGTGCAACAATTATAGAATTATTAAGTGTGACTGAATACGTCTTTGTCATCAAGTATTTGAGAACTGTATAGGTACACTGCACTACGTTTTCAAAATATACTGTTTGTTTGTTCTTGTTTGCATTTTTATAACAAGTTTGTAATTTTGACGCTTAAACAGAACATGACTCTACAAATAAATAGAAAATTTATATATTGTAATCATTATTTTTTTTCATACAAGCCATACGCAAATTAATGTGTCCACATTTTCATTATGAATACAATTATAAATAATCACGCTTGCTTATAGTCCACTGTTATCGTTTTTAGATTTGATCATTTTGCAATTATTCTTTTTCATGCATGCCATATCTAAATGAATGTCCACATTTACATTCTGCATAGAGGCATAAATAATCACGCTTGCTTTTAGTCCAGTCTTATCCACATGTAGATTTGCTGATTTCGCGTAGGTGAAAAGAAAAAAAAATATTAAATATTAAAAGAAAATATTCGTATTTCCATTTTAATGCGAAAGATTTATTTTAAATAAACATTTGCATGTTTGCTTCATTACTTTTATGCAAAGTATATCTCGGAAGACAAAATATTTTGTATTATGCTGACGTGTGTGTGTGTGTGTGAATATATGTGTTTTGGAGTTCGAGAAATTTTAGAATGCGAACTCTTATGCAAAATAAGACAATATTTTAGATGCATGCATTTCCCTATTTATAAAATATACAGTATATTTATCCTTTGGTGGTTCAGAGCTCTACTTTAAAACAATTTGTCATTGTTCGCCATCCATGAATTCAAATGACTTATTATAAGCTTATTTCTCTTTGCTAACTTTAAGGTGTCAAAATAGTGCAGTAATTCTCCATACTGCATTTCCTGATATTATACGACACCTGTACCTAAACACGGTATTGTGTGCTTGGATATACGTTTGGTCATATACGAACATTCCCATATTTATCAGACTCCAAAGCGTTTGGTTTACTATATTCGTCTGTGGATGAAATAAACAAGCTGTTTAACTCATTTGAAGGTCGAGATGATAAAATTGACGAAATAGATAAGTTAGCCGAGTCGCAAAAGAAAAGTTTTAACCAATCAAACAGGTGAGCACGATATCCGTAATGTTTTATGATGGCTTTATTACAACAGAGGTGAGACATGCGACATGCAGTAGTGAAATATTTTAACACTTGTTTAGGAGAAATAAGAAATAGTTTAGCAATTTGCAAACAGGAGGATTGAGACCATAAGCATTTCTCTCTAGAGATTATGACAAGAACTATTCCGTCTCTATCATAGACGACCCATTTTACGTGTCTGTCCAAGCATTCAATTCGGAAACAAAATGCAACTGAAGAAGGCTTTTTTCTTCATTGCAAAGCAAAGGCCTAAGGTATTAGAAGCCAAGACTACGAAAAAGTCTTATTTTATGATGATGCAATAATTTGCCACACACACCCCAGCAACATGGCAATTTACCCCGCTTTGCATATCTGAGAAAATATTTTGATTTACTTACTATAGTATAAACCATGCAGCCGGATTCCCTCCAGCAAAGACCATATCATAATATCTTCTTAAGCGGGGATCAACCCCCAACACCACAAACAAAGATCATGCATGTAATATATAGCTATGTAAGCAATAGTTGGCAATAAGAGTGTCAATGAATGTACTTACCTTTCCACATCTTGAATTTTCTAAAAATTTACTTTCTTAGTTTTTTTTTTAATCAATTTGAATTACATGGGTTGCAAAAATTGATCCACATCGCGAAATTTGTATTGCAATTTAGGCTTTTTTCCAACAGACATCAAATACCAAAATTACTTTATTGCATTACAACCCCAAATGAATTTGAGATTCTCTAACAAATAATATTTAAACCGGCATTTTCGTGAGAATGAAACTAAAATATATTTTATATTTTTCTGCACATTGCGATCCAAGCTTTCATTGACAGAACTATAAAGCACGTGCAGATTCACTCGATTTAAGTATATCTAGTCTTTGATATGCACCATTATGGCTTGAAAACACCCACATACACCCACACTGACACAGACACACACACTCATGTATGTATGTATGTATGTATGTATGTATGTATGTATGTATGTATGTATGTATGTATGTATGTATGTATGTATGTATGTATGTATGTATGTATGTATGTATGTATGTATGTATGTATGTATGTATGTATGTATGTATGTATGTATGTGTGTGTGTGTGTGTGTCTGTGTGTGTGTTTGTGTGTGTGTGTGTGTATGTATGTATGTATGTATGTATGTATGTATGTATGTATGTATGTATGTATGTATGTATGTATGTATGTATGTATGTATGTATGTATGTATGTATGTATGTATGTATGTATGTATGTATGTATGTATGTATGTATGTATGTATGTATGCAGGCATGCATGTATGCAGGCATGCATGTATGCAGGCATGCATGTATGAATATATATATATATATATATATATATATATATATATATATATATATATATCTATATATATATATATATATGCAGGCATGCATGTATGCATATATATATATATATATATATATATATATATATATATATATATATATATATATATATATATATATATATAAATATATAAATATATATATATATAGAAAGATAGATAGATAGATAGATAGATAGATAGATAGATAGATAGATAGATAGATAGATAGATAGATAGATAGATAGATAGATAGATAGATAGATAGATATCGATCCATATATATATAGATATATATCCATCCAGTTCCTTATAGAGACTGTTTGTTATAGAATTGTGAAGTTCAACTTCCCTTTTAACTGCGCCTGGTATTATTATTTGTTTTATTTTACTTTAGACCTACATCGTCATACATGAACCTAAAATACGTTTTTGAAGACAATGACTATATTTAAATACTAAGAAGTTTCTTAAAATAGCCATTTCAGGTATCAGCTGATGCTTATGTTTTATCTAGTTTCTGTTGATGTTAAACTAACTCATTGGAGACTAGAGGTGTGCCGTAGAGAGCTACCGATAACCCTGGGGTAAGAAACAAACGAGCCTCTGGTAGTACTTGTTCAAACAATATTTTTCTTTTATAAAATTGAAAAGTGTATTTGTTCCGGGTCTCTTTACGGATCCAGGCTCCGGGTATACATATCCAGTTGCCCCCCCCCACCCCAGCCCCCCCCCATGGGACAGTGCCACTGTATGTATGAGTCAACTGTAGTCATACATTTCATTCTGTCCATGTAGGTTACACTGAATTAAAGTAGCTGATATCAAAGAATGAATTCCTTTGAAAAAAAAATAGTCCATGTTAAGGCAGATGCACACTTCTTATGTTTAATAATAAGACGGTGACGATTCTGAGTTTTGAAAAGGACGACTAATTCATATTCCTACACTTTTCTAGATTCAGATTTTAAGGACAAAATCCTTTCTGTGACAAAAAAACAGTTGTTGGCTGCATTCTCACATGGTTTATAAGTGACATATCGAACATGATGTTCCTTGGTCGCAACTATGTAAATTATAGTCTTACCTATAGTGTCCATAAAAATAATCCAGTTCGGTCCGTTTGATGGTGTGGGGGATTTACAACTCATGTGTTGCCAATTTCCACCGTGCATAAGCAAATAACACGTCTCATTTCGTTGGGCTAGAGGTTATAGTTTCAGGTCGATGATCATCCTCGGTAAATCACACCCAAATTGCAACTCTAGCATTAAATAAATAATTGGAAACAGTTCTAAAATGAAGAAAAAAAGTTATCAAGAACAAAACTAAAAATGGAAAATGGAATAATACAAAATGAAAATAGTATTTTATATACAGTTTGACAAACTAGATTTTTGTTTCTCTCGTGCTTTTAAGGAAGCTGAAGGCATGAACGAATAAATTTTCTCGCATGTGGATTCTTATTGTAGGACTGATGCTTTAACTTAGCATTGGACTGATGCTTTAACGTAGCATTGGACTGATGCTTTAACGTAGCATTGGACTGATGCTTTAACGTAGCATTGGACTGATGCTTTAACTTAGCATTGGACTGATGCTTTAACGTAGCATTGGACTGATGCTTTAACTTAGCATTGGACTGATGCTTTAACGTAGCATTGGACTGATGCTTTAACTTAGCATTGGACTGATGCTTTAACGTAGCATTGGACTGATGCTTTAACGTAGCATTGGACTGATGCTTTAACTTAGCATTGGACTGATGCTTTAACGTAGCATTGGACTGATGCTTTAACTTAGCATTGGACTGATGCTTTAACTTAGCATCACATTACGAGAAAATAAGAGATAACCGGAATCTTATTAGCGAGGAGTTTCCAAAATTTTCGAGGAAACAAAGCGTGACTGATTGAGTAGTTAAATTAAATTTGGGGAAAACAGATTTACAATCACTTAGACATAATGAGGTTTCCTCTGTGTGTGTGTGTGTGTGAGTGTGTGTGTGTATGTATTTGTGTGTGTATGTGTGTGTGTGTTTTACCGAATCGATAGTCTATGATATTGGCTATGTTAGTTTGTTTTTTAAATTAGGGGGCCTGGTATAGAATAATTTAGCATTTACGTTTATCTTCAAATGGCAGAACAAACCTATTAAAAATGTATAAACGAACGGGACACACGCATGCTTTTATGTAAATACTGATACGGACGGTTCCTTAGCTATAAAGAGAGACCGAGTCCTATCTAGATAGTTACGTCGAATTATCCATGCTTTCTCATTTAATGCATTGTTACGATCCTGTAGTTAAAGTATGTGTGTGTTAAGGAATCAATTTTGTATAAATGTTCTTATTTCATTTATTTCATTAAATGTAATTATTAATATAATTATATTAATATCGTCTAACATGTTTTTGATAAAACAGTGTTTACTATAGTCGTAGATGTGACTCATGTTAGCACGTGCTGTGTATGATAAAAAATTCATTACAAATAAACATTCAGGAATAGCCACGAAAACGATTGGCTGATACTGGGTCAGGCTTTCCTGGATGTCCAGAAGTATTACTAATTTGCATGCGTCCTCAAGCACGTGCAATTCAAACAACGCATAAGCCTTGATATATATGTTTGAGGTTTTTGTAAGTCCTACACAGTCACACGTACATTCTCACTTTAAATCCCGTTGTTTAGCAACCCCTCTGACTTTGGCTTGTATTATATCACCGCATCTGGTGTTTACCGACTAACTTCCTCAAATTGGCACACATTTGCGGCCAGTTTTACTGACTTGCCTCCAACCTCTTTTTTATTCCATTTTCTCTATGGACTGTAATTTTAATTAATCTCTTATTTTAAATTATCCTAAAATTGTTTAACATTTATTACACTCATACTCCACTAAATAATTAATTATTCCAATATTCATAACTACTACTAACTACTTTCACTTATTTAAAATTTTAAAATTACTCCTATGCTCATTCTCTTTATTCACCTTTACATCGCACGACATTAATTACTGACTGACTTAAATATTCAGGGAACTAGGCAGCTCTTCCTGTTCCCAATGAAAGGATTTTTAGTTCGATTTCACAATCAATAATGGAAATAGGAAGCAGTACATGTTTCCCCGTAACAATAATGGAAATAGGAAGCAGTACATGTTTCCCCGTAATATCCCTCTCCCCACGGACAAGGTTAGACCTACTCGATGAGTGGGACTATCCTCTCCATGTTTTCTTGTTGGGTTATTTGTTTGTCTAATGTTTGTCGGCATTCCAACATGTTCTAGGAAAAATATACTAGCAAACACCTGGGTAGGATCCGGAAGTCTGCAAGCCCATGCGGAACAACAATTCACTATCATGGCTCGTATTGTCTTATTATGTTAATTGTATGTCAATATATTTTGTTATATTAATGTTACTGTTTGTTTGTATCGTCTTGTTTTCTGTTTATTATTATTATATTGGGCTCTATTTTTGACCCTCTTGAGCCCTTTTTGGCTGATAAATCTCATATGGCCCTGAAAATCCAGATTGGTATATTGTTTATGTACTTCTCCTTTTTACCAACCTTGAAAACAAAAAGATTAAGGGACACATTAGCCCCATTCATTTATCTTAACTTCAGAAAATTTTACGCTTAGTATACAAATCATAAAACTTTTTTTCCAATCTAGGTGTATTCACAACTCAGGTCTATTTGACCCGTATGAGATAATCTCATGTTTGGCTTTACTTAAATTTAATATTCCTGGTTATACTTAACCATTACGTTTGCTTGCTGCTGGTGCATTTCTACAGCTTTGGTGCATACTACGGTGGGATGGATCAACAACCACTACTTTGATGCTGCTACGCCTTGGAGAACTATTCAAACCAAAAATCCTTATAAGCCATCCCCTATAAGGGCTCTGGGGCAACCTACTTTAGTTTCATCGATATCATAAGCACTCTAAGAGCTACGGTGCAACTAATCAAACTTCGCTACATTAGTGCTGCTACGCCCCGGAGCCCTGCTCAAACCAAAAACCCTTATAAAACATCCCCTGTAAGGGCTCTGGGGCGACCTACTTCACGTTCATCGATACCATAATCACTTCAATAATTACGGTGGAACTGATCAAACTTCACTACATTAATGCTGCTATTCAAACCAAAAACCCTTATAAAACATCCCCTATAAGCCTCTGGGGCAACCTACTTCAGGTTCATCGATACCATAAGCACTTCAAGAATTACAGTAGAACTGATAAAACTAAACTACATTACTGCTGCTACGCCCTGGAGCTCTAATGAAAACAAAAACCCTTATAAACCATCCTCTATAAGGGCTCTGGGGCAACCTACCACATTAACATCGATACCATATACACTCCAAAAGCTACGATGGGACCGATCAACCTTCACTACCTTGTAGCTGCTACGCCCCGGAGCCCTGCTCAAACCAAAAACCTTTATAAAACATCCCCTATAAGCCTCTGGGGCAACCTACTTCAGGTTCATCGATACCATTAGCACTTCAAGAATTACGGTAGAACTGATCAAACTAATCTACATTACTGCTGCTACGCCCTGGAGCCCTAATGAAAACAAAAACCCTTATAAACCATCCTCTATAAGGGCTCTGGGGCAACCTACCACATTAACATCGATACCATATACACTCAAAGAGCTACGATGGGACCGATCAACCTTCACTACCTTGTTGCTGCTACGCCCCGGAGCCCTGCTCAAACCAAAGACCCTTATAAAAATCCCCTGTAAGGGCTCTGGGGCGACCTACTTCAGGTTCATCGATACCATAAACACTTCAATAATTACGGTGGAACTGATGAAACTTCACTACATTAATGCTGCTACTCCCCGGAGCCCTACTCAAACAAAAAACCCTTATAAACCATCCCCTATAAGGGCTCTGGGGAAACCTACTTCAGGTTCATCGATACCAGAAGCATTTCAAGAATTACGGTGGAACTGATCAAACTTCACTACATTAATGCTGCTACGCCCTGGAGCCCTATTCAAACCAAAAACCCTTATAAATCATCCCCTATAAGGGCTCTGGGGCATCCTACTACAGTAACATCGATACCATATACAATCCAAGAGCTGCGATGGGACTGATCAACCTTCACTACCTTGTAGCTGCTACGCCCTGGAGCCCTATTCAAACAAAAAACCCTTATAAACCATCCTCTATAAGGGTTCTGGGGCAACCTACTTCAGGTTCATCGATATCATAAGCACTCCAAGAGCTACGGTGCAACTTATCAAACTTCGCTACATTACTGCTGCTACGCCCCGGAGCCCTGCTCATACCAAAAACCCTTATAAAACATCCCCTATAAGCCTCTGGGGCAACCTACTTCAGGTTCATCGATATCATAAGCACTTCAAGAATTACGGTAGAACTGATCAAACTAAACTACATTACTGCTGCTACGCCCTGGAGCCCTAATGAAAACAAAAAACCCTTATAAACCATCCCCTATAAGGGCTCTGGGGCAACCTACTACAGTAACATCGATACCATATACACTCCAAGAGCTGTGATGGGACCGATCAACCGTCACTACCTTGTAGCTGCTATGCCCTGGAGCCCTGCTCAAACCAAAAACCCTTATAAACAATCCCCTTTAAGGGCTCTGGGGCAACCTTCTACCAACTTTATATTGCTTTATGTATTGTTTAATTGTTTGTTATATGTGGCCATTCCAGCAGGTGGTAGGGAAAATATACTAGCAAACACCTGGACGGCATCCGGAGCTCTGCAAGCACGTGCGGATCGACGATTTACTACGATGGTTTATCCTGTATTGTTTCTTTATTTGTGTTATGTGACAATTGGTTCCGCAAACAGGCGCTAGGGAAAATATTCTAGCATAGTCCTGGGTGGGACTCTGATCTCTGCAAGCCTATGTAGAGTAAAGATCACCTGACGTGGTTCTTTTAGTTAATGTTCGTTTGTCTTGTCTTGTTTGTGTTTTTTACTGTTTTGTTTTGTTTTTTTTTTCTCCAGGCCTTGCTGGGGTGGTGGCTCTCTTTGTGCTCTTCTTCGTGCTGCTGGCTTGGGTGGTGTTCTTCCTGTGCGAGTCGTCGTGTGAATGTCAAGGTCTTAAGGTCTGATCAGCAGCGATAAGGTCCAGCCTTGGACCATGTGCCTCCCTGTGGACCCGGGCTGATGGCCAACCTCATGGGAAGTTTTAATTTGGAGTCCCACCCTTTGGGTAGTCGTCAGGCAAACGCCCATGCATATACGACTATAATTTCCAAAACAACAAGTCATACACAGTCACGGACAGACAGTCATAGTCGAGAGTCAACAGTCGACAGTCGTAGTAGAGTCAGTTATACAACTTCTAATAACTTTAAAAAGGTATTTGTTGTACCAGAAGAATTTGTCCGTATGTCTACGTATAACATGTCTTATTAGAGGAACTATTTTCACTTCGTTTTTATGAATAATTGTTTTCCTGGAGAACAACACTACTGATTTGGAAATTTTCCCGAAGATATTCTATATTGCAACGGGACAACACAAACTGTGCTTTATTGTGTAAATTCTGGAAATTTCTGTTAGTCTTCGTCTGATGTGGTCATCCGCCATTTTGGACAGGAACTTCATACACTTTCAGACTGTGTTATGAACGTGTTTACCTGACTTATATTTCTATTTTGAACAAACATTTGGATCATTTCTGTAAACCGTAAGTCTTGCTTAAATTATTTACACTATTTCATGTTTTCTAGGAAAATAAATTATATTTTGTTAAAATTTACAAAGCTTGTTGTCTTCACTCTTTCTTTTATGTTACTTAGAACGAGCCGTTTCGTAACAGCATATACAGTAGTAACTCGTCTATATACAATATATATAAGGTAACTCGTACATCTATTCTACTGTTCAAATATACTCATTCAAGTTTCGACTAATTAATTTTCCCAACAAAGTATGCATTTGTTCTGCCATACTGTGCCTTTGACGTCAGTCAAAAGGACTGAATCTATAAACTAGTACCCCATATCACCCGCTTTCTTTACTTAATCGCTACACTAACAACCGAAAACGGGTTTTATAAGCTGTCGTGCTTTCTGTTTACTTGAAGTTATGCTAGAGGACAATTCAAAACAAAAGTAGACAGGAAATTTGTAAAGATGTCACGTGCGTGCCCCGACTGTCGTGATGGATGTATGTTTGAACAATGTCAACGCCATATAAATTTAACAATGTATGTGTTCTGTGTAAATTTGTGGATGCATTGCACAGGACTATTGAAATATAAATTTACCCAAAGGATAAAAGTAAAATGTGACGTTTGATTTGATGTGTGTGATCGGCATTCCCCCCCCAACTTGTTCTCTGTTTATTGGGCAAGCGTATGACTGGATACCAATTTGACTAATGGGTTAAATATTTCGATAGATCTATCTGGCGGACCTTAGATTGTCACGCGTGATCCAATTAACTGTGGTGCCCTTCAGGCAAATGTAGCTGTTCATAAAAATAATACGGTTAAAGAAAAGGAAAGTGATGGAATCTGCAAGACCTAACTAATCGAATCTGTTGTATATACGAATTGTTATGCTCACACAGAAAAGGCTTGTATTCGTACAAGTCGTGTTTTTAATCATATTGTTTTTACCATAAAGGATTACCTTGTCAGTAGGACAGGAAAGATTATATGAACAAAGGATAATATACAATGCAATGCAATGCGGTGCGGTGCGGTGCGGTGCAGTGCACTGCAGTGCAGTGTAGTGCAGTGCAGCGCAGTGCAATGCAATGCATTACAATATGCTCATCTTTCTTCTCCGTTAATTTTACATTGTCAAAAACGTGCAATATTCCCCGATATTGAACACCATCATATTTCAATCCGCGCGCAAAGGAACCATTTTCTAATGTAAACAATTTTTGTATGAATGAACTAAAGCAGATATTTCATAGACGGCCACATACCAGCAAATGTTTCATAGACTGACACATACAAACTGCTTTGGCACATTCCGCGTTTACTTTTGTGATACAATGTTTCAGGTTTATCTAGAAATAGACGCTATCTAGGGTCCTCACAATAAAACGCAAGTTATACACATAAACTGTCTTCTTTAGCTGTTAACAAAAAATGGCCAAAAATATACTTAATACCTTCATATTGTACTCCACGTGCTAGATGCAAGTGAGCGCGCTGTACCATTGAAGTTAAAAGGTCAGAGGGAGGAGCTATGTGCGCATGAATACTATTATTTGTGCATTGAAACAATCTACAATTGTGAACTTTATTATTTTAATAATAAAATAGTAAATTTTGTTATTAAATATATTTGTGTTTTTTTTAAATTTTATTATGAAATCTTTGGTTATGAAACAAGAATTAGCATATAACGAAAAGGTTACTGCATTTGAATGGAAAAATATAAACTCGTTTTTTCGGATGGATATACCTAGGCCTGAAAACGGAAATCTTACTGTTTTTGGAGATGAATGTGAACGATACAGAATATCCTCAACTCAGAAAATCCGAATAGCTGTCAGATCTTGCGTTTGCAGTTGATCTCTTTGAACATATGAACGCATTTAACACCAAACTTCAAGGAAAGGGCACTTTTGCTCACGAAATGTACTCAAAAGTGAAGGAATGCAGGGTGAAGCTAAAACTGTTTTCTCGCCAGCTCAGTCAGAATATCATAACACACTTTCCAACACTCGAAACTATGGCACCCCAGATGATGTCAACTGAGAAGTACACCGATATGATATCTGCACTAGACAATGAATTTGCTCGTCGTTTTGTGGACTTCCAAAAACTTGCTGCTGAGGTATATCTTGTCATCACCGTTTACAACTGACTTTGAAAAGGTGCCGGATGCTCTACAGCTGGAATTGATTGATCTGCAGTGTGACTCTACCCTGAAAGAGAAATTTCAATCTGCAAGCATTGACACATTTTATGCGTCACTGATTGAGTCCAAGTTTGCCAACTTGAGAAAGATGGCCATGAGACTATTAGTTCTTTTCGGGTCTACCTACATTTGCGAGCAAACATTTTCGACCATGAACATTAACAAGACAAAGCTGCGTTCCAATCTAACTGATGTTCACGTGCAGTCTTTACTGAGAATTTCTATGTCCGACATGCAGTCAGAGTTCAAACAACTTGTTGACAACTTTGATCGACCACATATGTCTCATTGACTTCAGCAGCTATTGAAGTACATTACGTTATATTAAATACTGTTTTTGGTCTCTATGCTATAAACTTAAAGTTTACAAGTTTAAAGTTTACATTATATACGATTTATTCCTTGCATAGGTGGATAAATACGCGATTAATTAATCGATTTAGTAATCAGGCCCGCCAAGGACTTCATTTTCCCATATCCGGCCCCGCCGACTGGAGAAGTTGCTTACCCCTGCTCCATAGTATAGACTGGTGGTTGGAATGTGAATTAAAGTTTAGCGACTGTGTCACTGTTATGGCTAAAATTAGATTCATTGGCACACACCATGTGACCCTTAGGAAACTCTTGTATAGTCCTGAGAACAGTGATTATCTTTTTCCTTGTGATTTAAGACCTTGAATGTTTACCTGTCCCCCAGATAGTCTTTGTGGAATGTAACACTGATTTAGGAAATGTATTAAGTGAATACATTAACTAAGTATACACAATGAATATTCGAAATCAGTAAAAAATGTAAGTAGATTGAATATTAATGACATTTGTTTCAATATATTTTTAAGACACCAGAACATAATTGAATATAAACCTGATACATATTGCATATGGCTGAATATATATTTTTTCTTCGAGGAAAGGGACAGTGCTCGGCTTTAAATATCAAGTGATATAGGAAAGCCCTTTGTCATTCGTTCAGAATATCATATTGTGGACGTGTACTGCATAAACCAATGTCTCTCTTTTTTTGTGGTTTTCACTATAACTCCTCTTTAAAACTTTGATGAAGCTTTATTTGAGAACGTTATCCTCAAGATTGTTTTCTTTCATATCTTAACATCAGTTTCATGCATTATCCATAGAACCAAGCTATATATTCAGTGCAAATTATGATTATGTTTTTCTCCTTTTCCAAAATATTTTGTTTAAGCAAACAACCAGATTTCTCTGGCGGCTGTATTTCCTAGACAGATTCAAAGTGTCAGTCGATTCTTTGCTGGAAATGACTAAGATCGATGTTTATGCTCAGGTAGGGCTTTAGGTGTCAACTGCATTCTCAAAGACAGAAGAAAGTGTAGGAAGCGTGTTTTCTTTCCTCCAAGAGAACGGGTTTGTCGGAATACCCCTCCTCAATTTTGTTCGGATGGGTTACCTGGTTTTGGTTATCGTTAGTTAGAGGCGATCGCCGACGGTGTAATATTCCCGGAACGAATCAATATCATTATAAAGTGAGAACTTATAGGTGGAATAGGTAAATATCTGGGCAGATATATATAGAACAAAATGACAGAGCCCCAATTATAAAAAAGACAAAATCTAATCAAAATTCATAACTATACAATATATAAACAAAAGTAATAATGTGTTACCTTGAAGATACACTTCTTCCTTTAAGATTTAACTTTTTCAGGAACATTCAAATATATATATATATATATATATATATATATATATATATATATATATATATATATATATATATATATATATATATATATATATATGATTAAACCAATAGCCGATTGGTTAAAAGTTATAATTTATTTATCATCAAATCGAGTGAAAGATCGAAAAACAGTACCTTGCATCCATTCATAACAAGATGTCTTCACTCAGTCCAAATTACACAGGTACCGTTCTTTTTGTCTTTCTTAGGCCGAAACGTCTGGATTTTTTTCACGTTTTCCCTTCCTTTTCCTAATACTTAGGTATGACGACACTTTCGGCCCTTTAACTTTGTGTAGCCCCAGTTTAGTTTTGTTAATGCCTTAGATGTCCCGTCACGTCAGGTTAATATGTCTCGTGAAGCTATCTCATCTTTCAAAAATATAAACAAGAGCAACCTAAATCTTCCGTCAGATTATACTAGGAGAAAGATCAATACCCCCACGTTATGTTAGATTTGTTTCTAACGGAATTCAAACATACACCATGGTTATCTAGTCTGCTTGGCCATGAAAAAGAAAATACAAACCTAGTTTCACCAAATTAATGGTCCTTCAAATGGCTCTTTTTAATCCACACCGAGACAATAGTTCCAGACTCATCTCAATTATATATCGGTGACGTATTGCCTACCCGAAAGTTGGATAACATCTGTTTACGTGTGTTCGTAAAATGATCTCCTCTATTTGTGATAAATGGAAAATGTTAATAAAAATGGGGAGGTCATCAAAATGTTTTGAACTATACGGCAAATAACCTTCCTTAAATATCCCTTTTGTAGATACAAAGTAATAGAACAACAAAGGAGAACAATAGCCCATCAAATCTATCAAAAAACAATCCTTCTCGCTAGCACTCAATGCCCACGTGAATTTCTCACACACAAACACACACACGCACACACTGGGGTTTGATTAAATAAACGTAAGTTGTTTTTCCTAATTTTTCATATTATAGTCTAGCTAAATAAATTTGGTAAGTTTTACAAAGCTTAATGTCTTTGCTCTTTTCTGTTACTTATTTAAGAGCATAATCTCGTAACAATTGATATGAATGCAAACACTAGAACCATCTAACATACTGATGTAAGCAAAGGGTGTAAAGGATATACTGCATATTTACGTGTGTTTAATTAAAGCCATGATAACGAGGCTGTTACATGACCATTCCATTAGGAAGATTATGAACTAGATTTTACTCACATCTTTGTGCTAATATGTTTATGTCAGATGTTTAATAATTAGGACTATTATGATTGTTTTTGTTATGTATAATCAATTTAATTGTTTTATTTTCTTATTCCATTATGTTATTGCATTGTAACAATATTTGCTGAACTTGACCTTGTAAAAATTCGTTCGTTTCTATTTGATCTGATTGTCTTATTTATTTTCTTGCCTGATTGTCTTGATTTAGTTAATTTACGTAAACAACAAATACTAAAGTCATATTCTTTCTATGTATGAGCTTAATCAGGATTAATATACCGGTAAACAAAAGGGGTTTTGGAGATCCTCAATCGAATTTTGTGGACTATTGTCCTGTAAATAAACAGCGCTCATTAGGTCATTCTAGAAGGTTATTTTCCATTAGGTAATGGTCATTTTTAGAAAATGCTAATTGTGACCTGATGTCAAGCAGAGAACAATATTATGTTGTGACTGAGGATTTTCCAAATCGTACTTTAATATCTAGCACTTTAAGTTGTATTATGTTGTGAACAGTTTGACCTGATTTTTATTTTGTTTAAATTATTGAATTCAAGTGACTGTTGTCTCAGGAAATACAAGGACTCTGATAATATTATGGGATGAATACATTTCCACTGAATTCGGACTTGAAATTTTATTTGTTTTTCAACATAAGACTGCTGACACATCAGTAACAAAAACACGTTGTCGCCTTCAAGTTTGGATCTCTTCGGGGTTTGACCTGAGTTTTATTCAGAACGTTTATTACTAGGTCTTGTGTCTTTAATTCTTGGATTAGTTTTGGATTTAGTCAGCGATATTTGAAGAAAATCGGTTGCTCCCTTTCTTTGATTCACTACTTGATTGAACTTATAAATTTGTATGTTAGATCTTAGGAAACATTAAGCAAAAAGCGTCCAAGATAACAACATTCACGGTCACCAGATAAAATATGACACAATGATTATTTCATTGATCCGAGGACTCTATCATTGATGTGGAAAGTATGCAATCTTTATTATGTTATATAGCAAATGTACACTTCCACATTCTTTCTTCCGTACCTTGTAAAATCATTGTTTGTAGCAATTGTACCTATTATTATACATTATAGATGAAATGTGCACATTCCGCAATGGGAAGTAAAAGCAAAGTATTTCATTAATCAGAGTCATATAAAGTAAACATATCATTGTGTTATTAATAAAATATACACCTTCCACAAACAATGATTGAACAGTTATTTTTTATGGTTTAAAATCAGCTGGGACAACCTAAAAGGTTGGTATTCGAGCTTTTTTGTAGATGTCACTGATTACTTCGTCACTAGTGACACAGTCACTACACTCAAACTCAACGTTTTTATCTTTAGCCAGAAACTCTTCCGCGTCTTTGTTAACTTGTTAGATATTTTAACGACGCAGTGTTGTAACTTCTTAATAGCAATATTAATTGATGTGATATTTTCCTGATTCATTACTTCTTATATTATAAATTATTTGTTTTTTTAAAAAAAAATATGTATGAATAAAAGAAAAGTCTGAATTTTGAATGATAAAAATAATTTTGCAAAGATATATAGTTACAACACAACCCTATGTGAACTCCTAGGTTGCCAAACAACATTCTAACAAGTTCATGTGCATTCGAATTAATCCCCATTTAAACTCTTAGCATGGCAAACAACATCCTAAAAACTCAGAGGATATTCGAAATTAGACGAAATCGTAGGTTGCTCAACAACATTCTAGAAGTCCCAGAGGGTAATTTGACTGACACAGTACCATGTGAACCCTTAGATTGCTTAAAAGCATCGTATAATGCTCAGAGAACGATCTGGACAATATACAATGGACAGCACAATTACAATTCCATGTGCAAAATCGACATCCTCGCAGGCTCAGAAGTTACATATAAACATAATTAAGTTTGCTCCAAGGGCAGCACGTACAAATAAACTTAATTAACTTAACACTAAGGTCAGCACATACACAAACGGTGGTCTTCTTTATGCTCAGCAGATTTTACACCCTCTACCACAAATCAACTCTAGGAGTGCAAAAGTGAACCTACCACGTTGTGACCTGGTGGGGGAGTTTGCTCTTTTTGCTGAATTTCGAGGACTAGCGCAGCCTCCAGTATAATAGGATTTCTCGCCGATTGCATGATAATATACCTTTAGCATTTTCGGAGACTCGAACACGCAGCGTTTACACTAATGGATCCCCAAGGCTATTAAGTCTCTTACGAATGCGCAGTTAAATTTAAGTATATAACTACTCGCACTGCCTCACAGTGGGAATGTCACCAAAATATGTACACCAAAATAATATCGTGATTCTGCACACATTCTTCAATTTTATGTATTCTGCGGTTTGTGCTTTATTAAAACACTAACCTTTACGGCCAGAACTCTGTGTTAGTAATGCACTGGGTCAATATTTTACCAGCACATTCCATAGCATAGTATCGTCTGCTGCGGTCCATGTGGACATTGTAGGTTTTTATGTTCTGCTTGACAAAATATTTTCAGCAATTGATACTTTGACGGCGTTGAGATGTCTAGATTGGAGAGGCTTTTAAAACAGTACGATTGTACTACAGTACCATACCTGCTAGTTTGCTCTTAACACTAATAAAATGACTCTTATCACCGAATACGTATAAGCAATAACAAAAGGGAGACAACTACTTGATTACTATATCAGTGAAGACGGATTTATGTCAATTGTTTTCCGTAACGCTGATTCAGTAATATTGTTTGCAAGAAACATACTGAAATATACTGAAAGCATACAAATATAAAAATATTTGGCAACTGCATTCATAGATGGGAATATAATTCTTCCACAGTCTCTGCATTTATTGATACACCTAACCTCTTTCCAAACATTTTACATCTCCCAGTATTTCCTATCTTACAGTTCTTACTTTGTGTACCAACATCAAGACTGCATAACGAGAAATTTTGTCTATTACAGTAAATGCGATTAATCACAAGTACTTCTGTGATGATCCAATGACAATGTTCAGATACGTACCAATGGAAGCAATAACTTTTATCTTTTCCAACACGGAACCAGAGATAGTCAATACGATTGTCTGTACTGACTGATTTTTTCCTTTGACAATTTCTGATGACACCATCTAGAGCAGTCTCAATTTTTAATGAGTGAATGCTCAACAAACTCATTTTGATTCATTTATATATAAATATTATTTGTCTAAATGAATATTGTAAAATCTGACCAGATAGTTCATGGCAGATTTTAACGGGGATATGCCTGAAAACTTTGTATCATAATATTACTTCAACTCTCTGAATCTTTTATCACCACACGCTTCACATAACCGTGTCTATCCTCTGACTACAAATTCACACACGGTTTTAGTGCTTGACTACCTCTACTGAAGTGTGTTCGCTACAAAATTAATTTAAGCAATGTTTATTACAAGTTGAAAATCCAGTCACAAGCCATTGGTATCGGTTAATTATTTAAATCATAAGACATAAAAACTTATATTAAACATATATTTGTCTTAAATATAGTATTGAGGAATTTGAGAGATCATCCGCAATTGAACCTTCCACTTCAATATTTGATCTTGATAAATTAACGAGATCTAAATTGTATTTTTCGATGGCGGATCTGGCTTTGATAAATATAGTTATAATCGATCTTATCCGTGAAGGTAGAAAAGAACTTCGCAAGGATGACGCGGCCCATACTTGGTCAAAATTCTGAATCATGAACGACACCAGAGGTGTTGATGATGCTAGAGTGAGTGACGAACGAGGTAAAAATATTATTAAGTATCTCAACAATCAGAAATACATTATTTTAGCAAAAATTTTTCCGCAGCCAAAAAATGACACTTGGATCTTTCGTGACAAGTGCAAACTGATTGGACTTCATGCTGAAAAAATACTGTTTCATTAAATAATAAACCAAAGCCAGTTATGCTACCCGGTATTGATAAACCGTATTATAAACGATCGGTTATTTACACAGTATATCCGCTTAATGATAAACCAAATGTTGATGATTTGAAGCCGATGAAATTATCCTCGTTAATTTCGTCATGCAAACTAAACGGAGTAGTTGAGCGAGTTTATGTAACGTTTCTCAAAAGCAATACGGGACAATAGTTTAACTTATCTGAAACGTACAAAAAATGCATGTGCATAAATAGTTAAAGATACTGGAGCATCTAGCAATGACTTTTATAAGCTAGAATTTCTTTCTTCTCCATTAATAGTAAAATCTCTGACCGGAGAGATTATATATATATATATATATATATATATATATATATATATATATATATATATATATATATATATATATATATATATATATATATACGTCAAAATACCCATCAAGATAAGCTGCAATAACAATCATTGATCATAAAGCACATTCATGAATTGATGCTGGAACAATATTTCCACGAGATATGAGATCAATTTTATAGCGATTATATATTCGATGCTATCGGTGATATCAGTAAGAGCGACCCTGTATCTGTTTGGTTATTTCAGAGTTCAGGATCCGCATATTACGATCAATTTGTGAAACCTAACGGAGAGTTTTACTGTAGGGAATCTCTCCATGAAGAAATGAAGAATCTTGCACAACGCCCTTGGCGTGAATATAATTCTGATGAGGGTGAAAGTGAACAATTACTAAAAATTATTTAACATTTCCATCAGCTTAAGCTCACTTTATACAAGAAAAAATTCATGGTTGCCGACATGATCAACATTCCTTCAAGATATCCAACAAAGATGTGTCAGATATGGTCGTGTAGAATTATGGAATACCCGATGCTATCATCTGCTATATATGTTGATAGTTATATCTGCTGATATGGTTTCTTGTTATTCTGGAAGTTTTCTTGGGTACCGAGAATATTCTAAATATTTCAAAAGATTTCGATATCCGACACATGAAATAACAAGAGTTTTTTTTATAAATGGACTATTACCTGATCTTTTGTTTAACTGGATTCGCAATGTGTAAAATCATTAAATTTTGTTATAATCTTCATCTGATCGTTTGCGCGTGGTTTGGTAGACATTTCTCAGAAAAAAATATTGGATTCCATTGATGCTATTAGGATACGTGCTTAATGCGGTAATTTTAATATCATCGATCATCAGTGAAGCTATTATATCATATAATTCGCATAAAAAATTTGGTTGCCACAACAATAGAATCATTCACCCTTTACAACGTCAGGGACAGAGTCAGGAGATGGAGTTTAATATTGCAAAGATCTTGGTAGGTAAATAATCGGTAACTTTACTCAAGGTGGTTCGTATCATCATAAATGACATTTTAGTAGGTTAATCATGGATGATGCTAAATCAAATTTTATAATTGCTGATAAAATGAAAAATGGAAAATGTTTAAGTGGAAATAATGCTTTTTTCCTGAATGGAACCAAACTAGGTACAATCGTGAGTTATATCGATGGTGAGTCACCACAATTTATTCATTTAAGATCTTCTATGCTAGCTTACATTTCTACAAATTTATTGTCGATGATAAATATATTCCTTGTTACGATATCAGAGCTCCTGAGGATTCATTTCATATACATAAAAGGTATTTAGATCTGAAAAAAACCGTTATTTAGTAGCGGCGAATGGGGATTATGGAGAATAAAACAAGAAAGTTTACTCGACTATTCGGAAACAGTCGACGTTGATTTCAAAGAAATACACTACTGTAATGACAATCAAACACCAGTATCAACATAACCATGTGTATTTAATGAAGTGACCAGACACACGACCTTTCATCTTAGTGGACCTGGAGGTTCTGGTAAAACAACACGTGTCATTGAACTATTCGGACATGATTGTGTTGACACCTACACACATACTAGCAAGAGAAAAAAAAAACTTGAGTAATATCTCAAACTTATCATAATTTAGTCAGATGGTGTAGAGATACTTGGACGACTGAGCGAATGGGTGAGAAATATATTCCGAAAATCATCATCTGGGATTGTAACAAGATAACGGAGTTTGGTATTTTCGGATTAATAGCAAAACACCATTGATGGGAATGCAATACAATATTTAATGTTATATATAAATATCAATTGAAGTATGACAGACACGTGCGTGTAGGGGTCTCAATATGGAACTGTCATAATTAGCAGGATCGTACTAATGCAACAAATACGAAAACGAGACAAATGGAGAAAGAATTATTCACGATATGTCACAAAACAAATATGATCTTCACAATAGTAAAATACAAATGATATTTAGTTCAAAATAAAGAATCGATAGTTTTACTCATAATAGCAAAACAAATGATAGTGAGTTCAAAATAACGAATTGATAATTTTACTCACAATAGTAAAACAGTGGTTATTACAAAATTCAAAATACATTAGCCCACGGCCAAAATATTATACATCTGGAGTAATGCCTATACTCCATTAACTCTTTGCTACCAGTTCCACTGGCCAAACAAGCAAAGACTATTCGTAGTCACCGACCACCATTGATTCCTGGGTTAGACAATCAGCGCCCACCACTTTGGTCTGCAACGCCTGATCATCCACAACCCGACTAGCAATGATAAAATAATCGAATCACTCGAAAACATACGCACAGCACGGCTCAGCACTGCGCATGTAGCATACGCAACTCTACACAGCACACGCAAATCTACACAGGTGTACACAGCATACGCACATACCTCAGCACTGCAAACTCAGCATGCACATAGCTCTACAGCAGAGCTCTACAACACAGCACAGTACACCACCATAGCACTGCAACAACAAAACCAACACAGCTGAAAATATATCCAATACCGTGTAAACGTGTACTGGTAATGACACTGGTATATACAGTAGTACGCAACGACGGTATATACATTTAAGATATATATATATATATATATATATATATATATATATATATATATATGTGTGTGTGTGTGTGTGTGTGTGTGTTACATTATAAAACTTCAAACAATAAACAGGTTCAGAAGTAAATTTGTGAACCACAAGATTCATAATGCACTAAATAGTAATTCATTAAATGCAATCTTGTAGAGTTCTTACTAAATCACATAAAAATTTAACATAATAGCATTTACTAAACAGCATTCACCACACTAATGAAAGCGACAGAAATATAGAATTAAACATGATAATATAATAAATGTAACTTACAATGCATATAAATGAATAAATTACATACCTCTACAGCTGGAGATATGTAGGTCTCAAAGTAGACCTCTAGTCAACAAAACGGTTCGTAATGTAATGATTTGACTTTAACGTCAAGGAATTATGCACGGGAAATGTAGCTCAACATCTTGTGTGTAATTCATGTATCGGTATTTCCCGTCTAAAGCACTCCGCATGTGCGGAATAAGATAAAACAGAATTCACTGTTTCGAAATATTGTAGAATATACATTGTTCACCCTCGGGTATCGTTGTGCACGAAAAATGAAGCCCGAGTACATTAAGTTAATAAAAAAGTTATACAATTCCGTGACAATGATGAGATTTATACGGTGTCGCTGGAAACGCTAAAAGCATTTCTCGTTGGTTATTAACGAAACATACTATGATAATCGTATGCAGTGATTTTATTGAGCCACCCCCTTTCGTTGTGCAATGTCCGCAAGAGTGCTTATAAACGTTTGTGTATTATTATAAGGAGATAACTGATGATCACAGAGCTACTAATGAACCTCTGAAATAATTAAAAATACTAATCAGATTACAGTTAAGCGTGGAAAACTTCCAGAAACTCATGTGAATGATTTTTGAAATTTATGAAGACCAAACGACTTAATAGTTTCGAGTAGAAATATAGTTAGAGATGAATCGCAAGAGAAATTATTTTTTTAACATTTCCAATGCTACCTGTGCCGCTGAGTTCTCGTCCAGCAGATACTCGACTACAAAATATTGAAGTTGAAATTCCGGGAAGAAAGAAAGCACACAATCTTGTACTGAATATTGTTTTGATTAATGTTGATGATGTTGAGGGCGCAATAATTCACCGTGGAAATTATGATATACTATAACAATTAACTCGTCATAAGGACTAACTATTGATGATACAAATATCTGGATTTCCGATGATGTAATAGAATTGTCAAAGTTAGTTTATTTCGCAGTATCTATAGTCAGAAGAATATCTCAACTACACAAGGTTATCATACAATCCACAGAAAATAATAATGAAACTGTTATCCACACCAAAGTTGTTGGCATAATAAGAAAATAATTATCCAGTTATAAACAATGCGATAAAAAGTAATCGTAATTTTGATATCGACGTTGATTCTTTTATGACACTAAACAACAAAAGATTAATCGTTGTGTAATTTGAAATTGCCCCATGTTGTGGAAGTACTTTTGTAATGATCCAAAACCATTTACCGTCTACAGAATTAATAGTGTTCTTGGTCATATACGTGATAATGACACATAAACATGTCTTGAATGTAATCGACGTCGAGGAATTAGTTTACAAAAAAAAACCGTGGTGGTAATTGTGTACACTTATGAATTACTTGTAATTGTTCACGTACAAATTCACGTTGAGGAGCATTTGAATCTAGTCTGTATATAGCAGGTATACCCGTGGATCTAACCAGGCTAGACATTTTATGTGTGGTCACACCCATGATAGGTTCAGTTGCTCCTTTCTTACCTTTTTCAAGTTCACCAGGTTCATATATATATATATATATATATATATATATATATATATATATATATATATATATATATATATATATATATATATATATATATATATATATATCTACCTTACAGACACTTTACCTAACACTGGTTGTTCACGTCGTTGACGGTAACCATCACTACGGGGTAGATGTTTCTTTGTAACTGCATTAATAGTTTACATAGAAATTGCACGCTTAATTTCAATATTTCACGCAGCCATCACTCTTTCACCCCATTCGCGAGATCTTGTATCTTTTTAAATTATTACCTTCGCATACTGGTATCCTAATAACAACTCAACGAGTGTTCGATTAATTCTTTCAAATATTGCCTGACCACGATGATTGCAACATGTCCTCGTCTGATATTAACGTTATGTTTTCTCATTAGCGATGATACTTCACTAAGAAATCCTTTGCCATGATCAACTTGTGGTAACTGTGCACATTGTAGACAACCTTGTGGTCCAGATCCTCAGTGATAAATTTGTTCAAATTCAAACGCAACTTCAGATGTTGTTTTTTGACAATTGCTTCACTTCTTTATATATAATTGCAATGTCAAGGACAGTTAGTGCGCATTTGTATGTGCATGAGTAACGTCCACATTTTTAATGGTATCGTGCGGTAAAAACAAAATATCTGCCTGATGAACTTCATTGGGAACGCTGACATTAAAATACGAGTACTTAATTTTTTAGGTGATGGTACATAAGTTTGCCATATTGGCTGTCATGATAACCACGCTGCAGCAATAGCACGTGAGACTTTTGCAACTTCAGCAAGTTTACTAATAGCTGCTCTGCTTTTCCAATATCCGCTTGGGCTATATCAAATGTACTCTATTATAATAGTCATATAATTAGTTACCCAGCCCCTGACATAATTTTACCTCTCATACCAGATTTTACCAGAAAAGCGGCTAATTTTTCTCGGAGTGGTTTATATTTTACATCATTTATGGCATATATTAATTTTATCTCAGCAATATGTCACTGTTGTAAATTTTGATCTCGATAAGCAATATCATAAACGTAACATGCTTGATTGATTACATTTACAGGATATTCACCTGGCCAAGGTTGATTTTGATTGTCAAGATGAATATCTAAAAGAGTTCCTGGCCCACAATAATTATAACCCCATGTGTGATTTTCTCCGGAATATTTCGCCCACGGAAGTCCTGATAATTTTCCCAAAAAGCAGTAATTTCACCTCCCGTCGCTATTTTTGAAATAAATATATATTTTTGTTCCACACTTTTTACCTGTCAATGCGCTTTTTTGTTATTATTGCTGTTAAGCCGTGGACGTGGCTACTCTGCATCGAACACAATATATATTGATATCATTTATCAGATGGATATAATTGACTATTCGGCGATACGAAAACAAGACCCGGTTAAGCATCACCCAGCGCTACCGAATTCTATCAGAATGATAATAATAGGTCCATCTGGATTAGTCAAAACACAATTACTGCTTAATCTGATAATGAGATGGCTGAAGTGGAATAAATTGTATCTGATAGCGCCATCCGTAGACTATCAACGATTCCATGATTTACTTAAAGATTTTAATGAAAACGCAAAATTATTAAATGAAGACAACGACGTTATTGTTTTTATTACTGATATTGAAGCGCCATCTGAAGATGACCTTGATGAACGTATTAATAATATAGTAGTGTACGATGATGTCATGCTGGACAAACAATCAAATCCTGCTAGGATAATTTCCTGAGGGAGACATAAAATTACACTCAGCTTCATATACACAAATACCTATGTATTCAGAGAACACTGTAATATTTTTGTTATTTTTAACGAACTTGATAATCATACACTGCAAAATAATTAGTATACATGGTATTCAGGTGACATGGACATGAATAAATTAGAAAATTACTTTTCACACGTACAAGCTGCCCCGTTTGGTTTCATAGCAAACGATTTGCGACCAAAAACAGTGACCATCACGTAAACGAATACACAATACGATGAAATACAAAAATCATCTTCGAAGTAACAACACAATCTAATCCAACAAGGTCGCCTACGTGACAAAGGTAGAGGTGATGGTTTAACGTTATTAACGTTCAGATTTCACTTTCGTACGAAGCCTTTTTTCATAAATAAGGTCTCGGGAATATGGTCTATTCACTCTGCTTCTTAACTGTCATATCAGTTTGGATAAATATTTTCAAGGCGGAACGCGAATGCGGAAGATCGTTATTCTACCATACAAGTGATCCCTATCATAATTCGGGATTGGTTTTAGCTGCGAAGACAGCACACCATTTTCATCTTCACGTGAGCATCACATCATTGAAAGTAATAATCATGAACGCACATCGAGGTTCTGTAACGGACAGTGGTTCCGTTATCTTGCAAAAGGACATTTAATTGGTGTGTGTGTGTGTGTGTGTGATGTGGATTTGTAACGTAGCTATAGCAATTTTTTAGTAATATCTCTACAATGACTACAGTGTAGCAATTTATAATAATGTGCAGCATTGGGGCAACCAGGCCAACCAGTCCTAACACTAACCTCCTAATGCTGGTGCCAAGCGATGCAGCTTTTAGTACCATTTTTGTAAGTTTTTGGTCTGACTCGGCAGAGGATCAAACTTACGAGCTCCCGCATCCGCGGCAGACGCTCTAACCACTAGGCCAGCTGAGCGGTCCATTTCTATAACAGACAGTGGTTCCATGGTAGAGCAACAAGGCATTTCAGTAATGGACAAAACCACATGTATAGCTTGTGTTGTACGATTTCGAGTAGAAAATGCCGCTGTTGTAATTATTTTTTTCAGTACCATAAGTCTCTTTATTATTAAAGGAACGGCAACTCGGATCAAAGTTGAATTGAATACAACATATCATTATTTAATGTCTGTATTGGATAATTGTATGGATAAGACTAGTCTTTTTATGCCCATTCGTATTTGTATTATTGTGCAAGGTGTCTGCAGTACACAGTTTGGATGCTGTGTATTAGCCGTCCCTACCATATTTTCTTGAAAACTAAAACGTGTCTAAACATCAAATAAAGTCAATACTAAAAGACAAAGAAACATTTTACTCCAATTTGATATGCTCCAATAATATTTTACCTTTTTAATGATATCAGGGACTATGATGGGGGAGAATATAATAAGTGCGCTGTACCGGACTACCACGATTCAGAGGTACCGGGTAAAACAATCACAAAATAAATCTTTTAAAAATTAAACATTATTTACTTCTGCAATCTTTATAAAAGTTAGAAGACCGAACCACCATTTGTTGCACTACATAAATTAACAATGCTAATCTTCTGAACGTGGATAGTGGAGGCAAAATAAGTCTCTCATATTTTCCCAAAATATTGAGAAATAAATTATAAAAACTATGAGTATTTCTTGTTTCTCTCCGGTAAAATTATTTATCAATATATTTATATACGTTAAGCATCAATACATACATACATACATACATACATGCATGCATGCATGCATGCATGCATGCATGCATACATACATACATACATACATACATACATACATACATACATACATACATACATACATACATACATACATACATACATACATACATACATACATACATACATACATACATACATACATACATACATACATACATACATACCACCTGATATATTCCTAAAGTTGAAGCCCATTACTTAGGCCAATCTGCTTATGTAACCCCTTTTTCCAGGCCCGCTAATGTTTGTAATATCAAACTTTCACCGTCTTTTGATACTGAAACAAGTTAGATGTATTTGCTTGTGCAAGCAGTATTAATCCCTCACGCCATTCTACTAGAAACCATAAGCTTACAGAAAATTTCCAAAGACTACCATACAACTTATGTTGTAAATTAGAAAGCCCAGCGTGTCCATTCTATTCATACATTTTACTATAATTAGTCGAATCATTGGTTTCGGGCGACATTTCACCTTTAAAATTTGCATCACATTTGCCACCATGGCGACATAAACGGTATATGCCGTGTCCCTTTTTGTTATTCCGTTGTGTAATTTACCAGTCTCATACCACAAATACTGCATCTGCAGTCACATAACCAATGTACACCACTACATTTTAATAGAAACTTTAGAACGACAGGGACACTTCATTCGGTTCTAATCAAACGAATTAATCAAACGTAAACAAGGTCATCATGGAAACCAACACTTCACTCTGTGACGTTTGCTCCTACTAATTGGCTAATGTTTCTGATTACCTTAAGTAATAAAACGCAACAGATTATCTCTAGAAGTATTCCTCTGCTGAATAATGTAATTTTAAAAGAAGAGAAATTTAAATAGAGAGGAAACCGAAAAAGATATTGATCTTGATGAAGTTAGATGTCATCTGATCTATGATAAATATGAAGCTAACCGAGATGGTTCCTCAGGAATTGTCGTCGCCAAAATAAAAACTCTCCACAATGTCAGTAACATGGGTTACATGATGATCGCAGTCAGAATTTCCGACAGTGAAAACAAAATACCATTATTCGCACAGATTTATTATTTACAAATGCTTGAATGGAGTGATAGATGATGGTTTTCTTGTTCACCGTATCAACTCAAATATAAAGATAATCGCCCTGAACATGTACAGGATATTAGCTCAAGGCGAAAATAGCAAACGCTGAAAATCACGCCGACACAAAATACACCACGACCAGTTAGGTCAATAAACCTTGACTTGGGCGATATAAAGGAATTTAAATAAAAAACAGCTGTTGGAAAATATTTTGATATACATGAATATTCAGTACGGCTCATCGCAAATTGTAACTAACTCTAGTACATCGAAGCAAGTTAACCAGAAAATAAAATTTGAGTATATCACACAATAAATGTCTCTCCTACCGAGCCCACATGCAAGTCAGTCTATCAGTAATGTATTTTTTACGACATTTTCATCCATGTCTGGCCGCCCTTAGGTCGGTTGACACACGCCATCCGACAAAAAATGCGGTCGAGTTTTTTTGGGGGTGGGTCTTTCATACAAGCCTCCGATCAACATTAAAATAGCTTAATGAATCAACACTACTTGACTAAAAGAAATGTTGGATTAAATGCCCCTTCCCCAGTCGGCCGCACATTTTTGGAGTCCTCCTCACCCCGTGCTGCGCTTTATGGTTTGAAACGTTTTTGCCCATGTGTTTTTAGCATTTGAAGGGTGACGAGATTAAGACAACAAACTTTATCTGAGTCTCCGCCAAAATGTTGGTGGGTGGTGTGGGTGGGGTGTGTGTTAGTGGGAGTATATTTATATACTTTAAAATGAAAACAATAAGTTGGTTTTGAGTCGTTTATTTTTTTTTTTCTCCTGGTGGGAGGTTTACTAACACAAGAGGGGATTTGACCTCAGATCTTTTTGTTTTTCTTCCTTTTGCTTGTAATGCTGTGTTGTTTGCTAATACTGATGTAAGCCGACATGTAAATATATTTGATAAAGTGGATCGTACATGCCTAGTCACACCGTGTATATGTATCCACGCTGTCTCATCCCATGTTTATGATACTGGCATTTACTCATACTGATTACATACTTGTGAAACTCATATACTCATACTGATCGCGTACTCGTGAAACTGATATCATACCATACTCATACTGATCGCGTACTCGTGAAACTGATATCATACCATACTCATACTGATCGCGTACTCGTGAAACTGATATCATACCATACTCATACTGATCGCGTACGCATGAAAATGGCATCATCCTCATACTAATCGCATACTCATGAAACTGGCATCGTACTTATACTGATCGCATACATATGAAATAAGTATCATACTCATACTGAACGCATACTAATAAAACTGGCATCGTACTTATACTGATCGTGTACACATAAAATGGGTATTATACTCATACTGAACGCATACTAGAAGAACTGGCATCACACTCAATTTGAACGCATGCTAGTAAAACTGGAATCGTACTTATACTGATCGTGTACACATAAAATGGGTATTATACTCATACTGAACGCATACTAGTAGAACTGGCATCATACTCAAAAAAATTTGAACGCATACTAGTAAAACTGGCATTGTACTTATACTGATCGTGTACACATAAAATGGGTATTATACTCATACTGAACGCATACTAGTAGAACTGGCATCATACTCAATTTGAACGCATACTAGTAAAACTGGCATCATTCTCAATTTGAACGCATACTAGTAAAACTGGCATCATGCCCATACTGACCGTATATTAAATGAGCACAAACAATGCACTCAGTTCAAAACTACAACATAAAAAGCAAGTTGTTTCTCAAAATCCTTGACATTTTGTCAAGATTTTAGAGAATTAGACAATCCTTGAAACTATTGCAATTGTAACCTGAATGCACGCGAAGTTATCAAAGGTAATATATGGGATATTTCAGCATGAATGAACATTAGACAGATTGATGATTGCTACACTAGGCGAGATGTGCGGTGTTATCGGTCTGTGTGGGATTGCATTTCGAATAAGCATTAGGAAAAATAACATGCTTGTCAACTGTTACCATTTGCATGTAACTTAGTGATATATATTGACTACTAGTGTGTATTTGATAATCGGCATCTTGCAATTGCGATTAATAACGAAAATGAATAATACTTAGAGCGTTAAGGAACACTATGACATGATCACTGACGTATTTACATATTTCACCCAGCTCGTGGATATAAATGATAACCCTAAACGCCGGGTTGTCCACGTAGGTACATCACGTATTTTTAAGTTCAGGACCGTGAGCGTATAAGCAAAATTGTGAGGCGCTCGCCAACAATAAACACCCTGTATCAAATTAACTACTTCGATAAGGCCCATTTCTACGGATTCATTTGCACACAGTCTGCAATGTTTGTTTCGTACTGCTCATTAAAATCCAACAGAAAACCAGATTTTCTTCGACAATAAGCGAAACAAATCAAATTAGACATTTAAAGTTCATGCTATTCTTCAATGCCGTTTCAATTTTGCACAAACATTTTGCTCTGGTGTCCCCTACTATTTTTTCACAATTAAACTGCAATTTATTGGCATCATTCCATAATTTATTACTTGAATTAAAAAGCTTACACTTGGGATTTGCAAATGGTAATAAAAGTGTCATACTCATAGACTTTACGGTTCCATCTGCTTTCTATATCAGTCTGGAAGGGAACAAAATATCTTTCCTCACTCCAGTCGAAAATGGATGTTTGTGGTCAAAGATGAAAGGCATTGACGTTAGCAGTACTATTAATCTCGGACTCAAACATAAGATCCAATATTTGATATTTGGTGTACTTTTCATGAAAAAAAATCGTATGTACTATTATCCTATTCTCATGTGGTCTCTTGCGTTCTATATTTACATGAGTCGAAATGCTCGAAATGTTTTGCTTATGACTTTTTATACCTTATGAATTTGGTCTGAGTTTTGATCTACACAAGAACCCTGTCATATAACATGAAATACTGACGACAGTTATATGTCAACATCAGTTCCATCCTCCGTCTGAAAAGCCTAACAAATTTAGTTGCAAATATTATCTTTCTCGGAACAAAGTGAGACATTTGAATGTATCAATATTCATTTACTGAACTCAATTTCGCTGTCAATTTTTGTGGGACTTATTTTTCTTAAAATTGGTTTTCTTTTTTTTTAAAGCATGAGCGGAAGTGGATTGGTATGTTGGTGGAACACCAGTGGTATAATTATCATGCGTGACTGAAAATGTTTGAAAACATTGAATGTACATTTCACTAATTTGTAAAACTATACCTTTAGCAAATTCCTTAGTGCCAAGGCTTATTTTGCCTTGAACTTAAGAATGATTTTTTAAATACGTCCAAATTCCATGTTTGATGCTTTTGAGCAGAGATAAATAGAAGCAGCGATTTTAGTTTTGCATAGGTTGTTGATAGATGCATCTGATCATATTTATGCGTATAATGGTGTATGATGGTGTGATTGCCAATCGTCCTGAGGTGAGGCGGCAATGACAGTTCGTCCTCTGCTACAAACGTTGTTGAGTTTCAGCGCCACGGCACAATATCCCGCAGTCATCAGAGTAAGCGGAATATCACGATGATCTAAATGACGAAGTACTAAACATAATCATAGAGGAATATTCATTTACCAATACCACACAGAATCAGAAGGCGACAGCAATTGCAAATCGCGCTTAAGTTTTAGCAATTTAGTCGAGTTTTAAGTAATAATGCACGATATTATTAGATCATTGACTTATATGTGTGGAATTCTGACTACGTCTGAAGACAATGTACATACAAACTATACAGTCGAAACACACCAATAGATCAATGACTGAAGAAAGGTAATTGGTGACGTCAAAACAGCATCAGTAACCCACTTTTACTAAGATGCTGGAATGATACAGAATTTTGTGAAATTCTTGTTATTTTGCAAGGCTGACAGTAAAATTACATTATTGCTCAGTGAGAAATAATCTTTCTCTCACAAGATGTGCTCTCAGGATGTATTTATTTCTATTGTAAACGCTGTCTATTTAATATACCACTCGTACAAATGTTTCGACAGCTTCGTTTTCTTGCAAAGAAAAACTTTTTCGTCTCGTTGTATATCGATATCACATTATACAAATATACATATACTCTGTCGGTCTCTCTCTCTCTCTCTCTCTCTCTCTCTCTCTCTCTCTCTCTCTCTCTCTCTCTCTCTCTCTCTCTCTCTCTCTCTGTCTCTCTCTCTTAACATGTGCAGTACTTTTTTAAACTATACACATTCCAAACTTTAGATACATATTCCGATGAAAAGTAATTGATGCTCCCATATTATTGTGTTGTATGACACTACATGATATCCGTGATATATGTGACATGACAAAATCCATTACCTGTGCCTACCTATATGACCCCGTTGGCATTTATTTAAGTCTCGTTCGTCTGTAATATGTTTAGAAAGCTTTGTAACCTGGACCTTACCTTGCGTTCTATGTGTTGTGGTCGGCATTGGAGTTGTTCATTGAAGTTTAGACATGGGGAAAAAGTATACCATCACCACTAAAGTAAGTGAATCAGTCAATCGGTTCTTCTTGTCTCGTTTCGTTTTAATACAGTAAACAGATAATTTACCTTTTTTCATACAACTCTTGTATTATGGATATCGCTAGATAGGGATTTACTTACGTAGGAAATTTTGTATAACATCATTGCACAAACCAAATTTAATATGAACTTGATCTATAGTCGCCTATGTGATGTGATTATGACTTCTAATTTAGCATTAACAATTTTTAAGTCATATCGCTAGAATGTCTGTAGTGTGGCAGTTTATAGTGATGTCTAGCACTGGGGCATCATGCCGCAGACATGTAGTATGATGTCCCACCCAGTCACATTATTCTGACACCAGGCCGACCAGTCCTAACACTAACATCTTAATGCTGAGCGTCAAGCGAGGCAGCTGTTAGTACCATTTTTATAAGTCTTTGGTATGACTTGACCGGGGATCAAACTCACATATGTATGTATGTATGTATGTATGTATGTATGTATGTATGTATGTATGTATGTATGTATGTATGTATGTATGTATGTATGTATGCATGCATGCATGCATGCATGCATGCATGCATGCATGCATGCATGCATGCATGCATGCATGTATGTATGTATGTATGTATGTATGTATGTATGTATGTATGTATGTATGTATGTATGTATGTATGTATGTATGTATGTATGTATGTATGTATGTATGTGTGTATGTATGTATATTTAACTGACTGACAGCAGCAAGCAAACATGCATACCTACATAACCATATCTACTTATCTACTTACCTACTTACAAATGTACGCACGGTACGTACGTTCGTGCGTGCGTGTGCACGTACATATAGAAATACAGCATGAGTTACAACGAGGTTTTAAATTTATAAAGTCTCCCTTTATTATTACAAGTATATTTGTTTCAAAAGTTACATGCACATTGCGAAGTATGCATTATTTCGTAGACGTGTTTTATTATAAATGAATAATAATAAAATATATTTCAACAAACAAATATATGTCTTTGCTATTGGACATGAAGCAATATGTATCAGGTGTAGGTATAATTTTTGTACAGTTCTACAATCAGGTAAACGTTTTTAAAATTATAGAATGTCAGTGGTATACCAAGCTAGACAGTATCATATCTGACATATTTAATGGCATAACACCTATTTATATGATTGCATATAATTAGATGGTTCCTATAGTAAATGCCTTAGCTTATTAAATATTATTGTACTAATTTGTATTGTGATTCATTCCTTTTCCGAGTCTCGAGGTCATGTATTATCTTGAACTTGATAAACCTGGCATAATCTCTTTAGAACGAAATAAAGTTAGTCAGTTACACATCGTATCTATTTAGTATATCTTATCACGAGTCCCATTGTAAGATACAGTTGTAGCCCCTTCCGTTCCGTTTAGGGTGTGTTTGTCGAGAGTTAGTCAGTACAGGGAAGACTATGTGTGCTGCATCTCTCTCTCTCTCTCTCATATATATATATATATATATATATATATATATATATATATATATATATATATATATATATATATATATATATATATATATATATATATATATATATATATATATATATATATATATATATATATATTATTCGTTTGTTAACATATATATTGCAAATATTGATCATAATTCAGCTATGAAACAAATGTGGCAGTAATCTGAAAATGGGAAACCATGATGAATTAACAGTCTGACATCTTGTTATATAGATTGTAACAATATTATTACACTTATCAATATTAGCTATTCATTTTTATGCAATGTATCCATTAGGAGGCAAGTTGCGCATTGTTTCTCAATTAAAAATCTCAATAAATAAGGATTCGTACCTTCCTATTACGACAAGCTTTGAAGCTGGATCTGCACATGTTAGGTTGTATCCAACATCACATAGATATATGGTTCTTTCCATATTCCAGTTCTGACCATCTTGAGAATTTTTTTTGTACAACGTAGCAACTAATTGTGTTTTATTTTCTATGGGAGTCACTTTTTACCTATTCTTTATTTATGTGATGAATATGTTCATTTGTTTAGAGCAGTTATATATTTATGGATCCTAACATCTTCTAAACACAAGCAATAGTACAGACTGACAAGCATTTTTTCGACAATAAATCTTGGTTAATATGCCAACACAGCATTCCAATATTTAATAAAATTATCTATTTTTGGTGCGCAACAGCTATATAAAACGTGTGTGCGAAATTTCTTCCATGTCGAGGAAACGATTGTTAAATGTCCGATTTACATGTAACAGGTCGCGGGCGGATCCGGTTTGTAGCTAATGTTTACACGTGACTGCTATTAATGAAATGTAATCACCAGCACATTGCTAGATAACAGAAGCCTAAATATGGCAGCCCCATTTTGCTTTCCTCGTTAAACATTACAATTATTTAACATCAGTCTTTATACTTGTTCTTTAATCTAGCTATGTAATGTTTAATAAAATATTTAAACTCATACAGTATGTTAAAGTAATGAGTGCCATTCTGGTTATTTTGCCATGCAAAAAATCATTTCGTGTGCACTGTCTTACAGCAAGTAATTTCTTAATGAAATATAGAATTGTTATCTTTTGCAAAGTTCCATATTGCTGCTGAACAAATAAATGAAATATAAAGCAATATTTTGCCTTAAACCTAAATCTTAACATTTGTTCTCCCTCCCCCATTCCTTTTTTCTGGGTGCATTTTCGTCAGGAACAAACGAAGAAAATCTCTGTTTTTGTGATTGACGTCCATCCAGTTTATATTGGCGTTAGCAACGAGCAAAGTCTCTAAAGGTAACAAAACGAATAAGGTAATTGATAGCTATAGTAAAATAATATAACTGGCAATTAAAACTTCCAAGGTGTGTGCCAATTGGCATTGTTAACACATCCAAGGTATGTGCTAGTTGGTATTGTTAAGACATTCAACGTGTGTGCTAATTGGTATTGTTAAAACATCCAAAGTGTGTGCTAATTGGCATTGTTAAAACATCCAAAGTGTGTGCTAATTGGTATTATTAAAACATCCAAGGTGTGTGCTAATTGGCATTGTTAAAACATCCAAGGTGTCTGCTAATTGGTATTGTTAAAACATATCAGGTGTGTGCTAATTGGTATTGTAAAAACATCTAAGGTGTGTGCTAATTGGTATTGTTAAAATATCTAAGGTGTGTGCTAATTGGTATTGTTGCAATGTAAAGTCCGTTGTCAAATATTTTAGGCGTAAAATTCTGTTTTATTTTTCTAAAGAACAGTGATTCAGATAAACTGAATAGTTATTGTAAAAGTTGCTGGTAGAAAATGGGTCAATAACATATTTAAATGACAGCAAGATCCGTAATGGAAGGTTTCATTATACAGTTCATTTTCAGGTTTATCAGGTATTCAAAAATAGCAATGTGTACATGACCTGAGCACACGAAAAGACGTTTATTTTAATCATGTAGGTCAGGGTGGAATGACATATTCAAAACCAGGGTCTACATGGAATAAAAATGTGAAATTTGTGGGCCATACATTTATATATTAAGTAAGTGTATTGTAGCTATTATGATTATATAACTTACTTTTTGTACGTGAGCGGGTCACACAAAAAATGACCTTTGACCTGTAGTCGGACCACGAAGATGCAAGCTGACAAGGGAGGGTATTTTGACAGTACAGTGAAGACAAGTATGTTAAAGGTGGCAAAACTATCAATGATATTGTTTTTTTCCAAATCTTAGCACATGATATTATGTTTTCATTATCTCTTTAAAACGTTTCATATCCTCTGCCACTGGATTCTAATTGCAACATTACGAAAGAAGATGTTGATTTTGTTTCTTCATTTTAAATTTTGTTTCGTTATTTATATAATTATTGGTTTGCTTTGAGTTTGTAATGTACATCAACACAAGTGGTTTATTTAGCATTGAGACAATCTGAGTAAAGTGCCTTTCCAAGGTCACCTAACGGTAGCCGACCCCGGTTCATACGATTGAACTATTCAACAACAGCCCATTCATTTACGAGTCAAGCTTGCAAAGCACAGAGTCGTCATGGCTTGTACCTCTGCTCGTCGCCTTTTACAAAGTGGAGGCGAAAGAAATAAGGCCTCTTGTCAGCTTCCTTTGCTGACGAGAGTTGTTTTTGTATTTTTATTATTTTAAAACGCATGAACCTAATCATCACGTAGATAATCACTTTATCCCGAACTCGGTAATTGACTATAATACACTTGCTATACTTAACGTACTGAGAATACTGAACAATTTATTCCTGAGTAAAAGACTCGATTTTTTTTACCCAGTGCATGTACACCATGACATTATTTTATCTCTTATATGAATTAGAGGAATTAATTAATAATTTCTTTAAAAAAAGAAGGCATCTTAATTTCATCTTAGATATGTGTATATCAAAACATTGTTTTTTTAATGCACAGGGTAATTAACTTAACTAAATTTTAACAAAGAGACGAAACAAGCTCGTCTCAGAGATGTTTTATCATTTCTCATGGTTCGAAAACAAACAAGGAAGACTTTTTAAAATTCGTTTAGACGTTATGGAAGACCGTTGATTCTAAAGAGGTATACTACATGGCCCTGTCTTTCTGCGTTATTTTTGGAATTTGAGGCTATATGCGGTATATGAATGCTATATAGTTATCTATTCATGTCTTTTGTTGGTATAGTTTAGTATCATACTTAACGGCGGAAGCCTTTTAGAAACATGGGATTAAGAAACCTATTAAACCGTCCTGGCATGTTTAGGAAAAAGCAGGATTTACCAAACGACAGTTATTAAATTCTTACGCTTAACATTGCTGAAGAGTCTATACACATGCATATAGACCACACAATGAGGCTGTTGTATAGGTAAATACTATATGCTTATAGTGGAATTTTAATTGAAATGAATGAACATAATAAGAGTAGTCGCTGCATCGCTGCAGTAAAATTATACTCTCAATTCAGATTATATTAATGGTTATATATATATATATATATATATATATATATATATATATATATATATATATATATATATATCTGATACTAGTTAATATATATATATATATATATATATATATATATATATATATATATATATATTTTTATATATATATATATATATTAACTAGTATCAGAAATTGGATATGCATATGTGTGCTTTATGTACTATAAAAACATACCTCTTTGTCCTTGCTGCAGAAAAAAATGTATTGCCTTCAAGAGATAGAAAAGCAGTATGTTTTATTTGGTTTTACAACATAGCAAATAAATTGAATTTAAATAAGAGCATTCGGTCATATTTGATAAGAATTGTATTTGTTCAAGTGCAAAATTGAACAAATATTTCTCATATATTCCCACTGATTAATGTACCTAAATTACTTTTCAACAAACAAGAGTACCACTGAGATGAAAACGTCATAATGCGGTTTCAACATTATATTTTACATTCGACAGTTAATCTAAGCTATGTGTTTGGTGGTTCATCATTTCAGTTACCTAGCGATGTGGTGATGAAAGCGACTAAAGTAATGGATAAAACAGATATTTAAGACTGTCATCAGATATATTTCTAAGGATAAATAGTGCTGAAAATGTTGTCAAGTTAAAGATTACAATTTCTGCAGTTAATAAGTAGTCCGACATAAAATGAATTAAAGAGAATATAAAGAAGAATTTGCAGTCAAGAGGAAAAAATGGGATATCTTTTTTATTTCAACGGCAGTAGATACAAACTAAATAGTTGATACTTTAAAAGGTATAGATTATTAACTTGTTTGTTTTTTCTATGAAATACATAACAATTAAATAAAAGTCATCATTAGTTTTTATTTCACGAAAAGTTAGTTTAATGCACTTTTTGAAATAAAATATTATTTATATTTTACAATTCTTCCCTTGTTCTTTTGATTTTTTTTGCTATGAACTATAGAGCTTTGTTGATAATTGTAATGTAACCGCTTTTCCTTTCAACCAGTTTTGGATTATTCTTATCCAGTCTTTATTATACATTGGTAGATGTATCTTTCGCCTTAACGCATTGAAAGAATAAGTCAGTTTCTCGCAGCAAAGACAATCTAATTTTCTTTTACCGTATTCCAATGTCGTCACTACCAATACGTCAAGAATCAAATGAAAATTACATTGAAGAAAACATGCTCTTTCTGGAAACGTGATTGTCTTATATTACTAGTGTTGGTCACAGTAATCTCTTAGAGACTTAAAAATCTCCCAATATTTCTTAAAATCTTAGATATTTAGATATTGTAAGACAGAACACGTGTTACAGAGCGGTGCAGGGAATGACCATGTCGATGTCTGGGAATGACCATGTCGATGTCTGGGAATGACCATGTCGATGTCTGGGAATGACCATGTCGACATCAATCGAGATTTCTGGGACTCCTCCACAGGCTTTAGTGTGGCTCTAACATTGCAACTTCAACCGTTATTATGAACTCATCTCATTGCTCATATTAAGGGTCTCGTGTCCCTCATCACGGGTTCTTGACAATTACCTTCTCGCTAGTTCACGCATTAAACCCAATGCGATCGCCATTGACCTTGATATAAATGGATTGTCAAGGATGGGAATCTTACCCAGCTATGTCGGCATCAAAACAGGCGTACTTCCGCCATCTGATTAGTGCCTTTCACTAGCTAGAATATTATGCATGCTAAGAGAACAAACCACTCCATACCAAAGCGATGATTATCACACTAATAGGGTTCAGTTAGAAAGTATTATCAATATTTTTTCTCTAAATGAGTTTTATATTTAACGCCTCATCACCACTATTGTGCGCATAGATCGATTATACGACATTGACGTTACGTATTGCTATACCATTAAACACAATGCAAACAATCACAGTACATAACATTAGGTCACAACTCAAATTCAAGTATCTGTTTTGTAGACCGCAGATTTTACTGCCATAGGTTTTATACCTCAGCTGTGTATTTTGTTTGTTTAGTAGCACTTCAAAGTGATTGTTTTGGGAAGATAAAGGCTATTTTGTATACCATTTGACATTGCATGGGTTGCTAAAATTTAACCGAAAATTCTTTGCACACGCATTAGGTATGTGACATATCTATAGTCAACATTCAGACTCGGTTCAAAGATGAATTTGCAGAGAGATCCGTAACGATTCCGTACAAAAATGTCTCTGATATGTTTAGAAGCACACTTCTAATCAGTATATTTTACTGATCCGTAAAACTTCCATACAAAATTTTATCGGATATGTTTAGAAGCACATTTCTAATCAGAATATATGTTAAACTGAACCTAAAGAGCACTACGGAATGTTTTTGTACTAACAGGCCTCCAATATTATCAGATATACACTTCTATCCAGTCTATATGTCAAACTGAAATAATGCAAAAGGAAAAGTAGATGAGAATGATAATAAGTACTTTAGCTGCTAAAGTGTCGTGCAAATAAAATATATATGAATAAAATATTTAAGTATAATAGTTAAATCGTTTACGCATTTCTCCGTCTGTATTATACATCCCGGTGTACGCAACAAACCAGTCATGTTTTGTCTTATTAAAGGTAGACGCGACCATGAACATAAGAGGACAAGGTAAATATCATAGAGCCATGGAGACAAAATATGGACGCAATAGGCGATGTCTCTACGTTTGTTTTGTTGGTCTGGTTGCCAGAAATCTTGTCAGGCACGAATTAAATAGACTTGAAAACTTTTTTATGCATGGAAAATTTTACAATATTTTATACGTATTAACATTGAAAAATCTGTATATTGAGAGTAAATAGAGGAAGTGAACAGGCATATTTTGGTAAAGTTTTAATACAGAATATTGCAGTGGTTTTAAGAAAACAAAACGAAGATTTTAATGCAACTCATACTGCCGATGGACATATTAAACTCTGATGGCGAAATAAATATAGCCATTTATTTAAATAGTGACAGAACAAGATTATGCCGTCGAGATTTTTTCTTTCTTTATTTATGTCAAAATTTCCTAATAACTGATTCTAAATGTACACAATCTAATAGCAACATTGTCGATGATTTAAGAAAACATATGTTGAGCGACTCGTCAAAAATACTCTCGTTTTCTATTGTTCTTGATATTTCGTCTAAGCTCTCACGCGATCCCAATTTTGTTCCCAATGAACTAAGGTGAGTGTGCTTATCATGGTAACACTTTTATACGATTCAGTAATTTGACAGCCTATATTCAGCAATATATTCATCACTAATGTTTGCAAATTGGATCATGTTTTGTTCATATATTTCAGAACACGAATATAGCTGGTGATTTTTTTGACTCCTTAATTGAACATTTGTTTCCAAACATGGATGTGTACAGAGAGCTTGCTTATAACAGGGCTATTTAAACAACTTGGTTTGGACCGTGTACAGATGTTTATATAAAGGAGTTGACAATGAACGAATGATTAACTCGTATATGCTCACTCAGATTCTGCATGGCGTGCTCTTATTACATCTAACGTGTATTGCCACATAGTAACAAATCTTATCATAACAATTTGAACATAAGCTGAAAGCCATAAATAGGAAATATATTCTTGTCTTCAAAAATCATTTTAATCTAATGATATATTTCACGTTAAATCCATGTGTGCTTATGTATTAATAGCTTCCAATTTGTTGCTGGTTTTCCTATTAAACCTATTGTATTTCAAGCAGCCCGTAATATACGAAAGAGTGTCAAAGTCGTAGGGGTGAAATAATGACTAGTAAAGACGTACTGCTCGACTTTTATGTTCTTAGTTTATATTAATTCATTAACTTAGCCTCAACAGTTTTTATTAACTGTTTCCTGACACAAACTTATTTAATGTTTGTCCATTCCACACCAAAGGATTTTTAGATCTTAATTTGTCCTGGAAAACTCTTTATCTAGTACGTGGACAGATTTCCTCCTGTTATAATATTTTCTCCAATGCGCAATATTTAGAGCAGTCAGTCGATGTCAGAAATTATGATAATGTTCCTGATGAGGGATGAATATTTACATAGCTAATCATTAATAAATAGCGCAAGAAACAGCTTTCTTGAGCTTTTGGTCTCCTGGACCAGCTGAAAAATATCCGTCGTTGCAATTGTTTAATATTTGTTTCTTTCATAAGTTACTACGTTACATGCTCTTAAGTTTTTTTTACCCAATGGAACTGTCGGAACAATAAAATAAAATAAAGCAGATTTGGCAGCGGAAAGTAGATTGCAATGTATTACATGTAACTTTGTATCTCATTTCTATTCTTTCCTTTATTTGTACGTTAATAAATGTTTACACTTATATCAAACCATTTGAATGGTCTGCACCTGTTTCCTCAGTATTGTTTTAATATTTAACATAACGTTTTGTATAGAAATTTTTAAATTAGTAAGAACAACGTTGAGGAAGAAAATTCTTAACCAAATATTATACGATAGCTAAAATGGTGGATATAGTAAATCACTTGCCATTTACGACCTGTCTTAGATCGGCTTCTCGGACATTTTAACTTGGAATTCGATGTGACCTCAAAAGTTGTATCATATTGATGACATCCATCGACCAGCATATTTACCTTGTTCTTCATGTATATGATTTGAAAAATGTATGATCTTTAACGGGTGCATACTTCATGTCACCGTAGCTGTTCCAGTGTTTCACATACCTGTTTATGCAATGATTGATATAAAGTGATCGGTTTTTAAATAACTTCATGCAGACAGATGCACATTAACATTCAAATTATTTCTTATACATTGAACACTTGGAAAAATTCTTGTATTTAAATCATGTAAATACGCCAACATTTAACATGTGACAATATTCAGGAACCTAACAGCTTTCAATGACCCTATCTTTTCTACTTGTGTATTCAGCTTGTGCTAGTTGCATACTTTAATTTGTAAAAGAGATTAACCTTGTTTTAAGACAAAAATAAATAAAACAAAAAAAAATAAATTTTAAAAAAATATATCAAATAACATTACTTTGTACAATAAATACTTGTATATTCACAACAGTGCTTTTAATGCTGAATAACTGACTGTAAGAGAATGGAACTTTCAGTTATGTCAGGGTATAGTATAATTATTGTCATACACGTTTTTGAAGAATGAAAATTTAGAAGTTGTTATGTCCTTTTGACGAATTGAAAATGTATGGATTAAAATGGATCTATTGGAACAATACAGTATGAACATTCAAATCTTTCTACATACTGTGAAAATAGTATATGATGATAACTGTAACCATGACAGGCAATGAAAAGAACAAATTTTACATTTATTAGTTGATTTTGAAAAAGATCAATTATATTTGCATTAGGTTCAAAAGGTACCTAATGGAACATTTCAAAATTAGGTAAAAGTTAGATGAAAACGTCACACAGCAGAGGTCTTTAAAATATTAAAACATTAAGACCTGCAATAATAATATCCAACACAACGTGTGTTAAAATAAAAATATATGCATATGTTAATTGTTTATGAATATTTATGTGCGCATGCTTATGAGCATTATTCTATTTAACTTTTCTTGAATGCAATATGACTATATACAACAAGTGTCAGTATCATATTTTTGTTTCAATTCCTTTGCTGTTCTCAGTATTTTCACTTTCTTATCAATTATATATTGTTTTATTTGTGTGGCTATATAAATGTGAACAAGCGATACAGATAGCTTTCCTTTTGGTCTAATAGTTTGCAATTTTTCATATAAAATCTATAAAATTTAAATGGAAACTTCAAAATAAAATAATTAAACAAACAATTGAACAACTAGAAAATGAATTACTTCGCCAAGTTGGAGTCGTAGAAATTCTTTCATAACTCTCATGTCATTTGCCACATCTTCCTTACGAATTTTTCATGTGGTCAGTTTACGTGGCAGAAGCCCATTGCCTTGAAGAAGGTTGGTTCGAGCACCCGAGATTGCTCAAACCGCTGCACAATAACCACAATAAATATTGATGATTATATAAAACCTAGTTGACTGTAGCTGTTGGTCTCTGGATTTTACGTCATGGTAACTGGTAGATAAAAGTCTCAGCTCTTTCATGAATCGCGAATTCTCTTTCGTGATTGAATATTTTGTTTCATTACCCCAAAAGTATTTTGCTTAAAACTGATATAATTAATGTTTGAGTTAAAATACACTGTTCCGAAAAAAAACCACTAATCTACCAGATGTTTTTCTCCTAGTTAGGAATAAATAGAATACATATCATGATCAAATAGTAAATGACAGGGCTTTAGGATCTTAATAATCAAGGTCACACAGATTAAAATATGAAGACTTCATTATAAGTTTTTTTTCAAGAAATAAGTGCTGAATGAAACACTCACAAATAAATTGAGTCAAAAGCAATTTGATCACTGTTTAAAGACTGGGTCTTTTATATCATGAAATTAATAAACATAAAAAATTTCAATTGGAATTTACACACATATATATATATATATATATATATATATATATATATATATATATATATATATATATATATATATATAAATATAAATAATGTGTGATTTAATTCTTTTAAAAAAATTCATCGTTTTCTCTCTTTCCATCTACTTGAGGGCCCTGGGTTCTAAGACCAGATCGTTGTTGGTGCATTGTCATAATACTGTCCTAATGGCACCTACATGAAATAAACCCCTTATAAACCAGAAACTGCAGGATTATGTATGGGCTCAGGAACGCCTTTACATCCCACATATTTGCTTATGACATTAGCTATATTCCTCAAGAGAAGAAAGAAATAACTAGAAAAAAAACAGAATAAGAAAATGATGTTTTAGGGTAAGGTTTTCCACAGTAATATATCACAACCAATGACACGTTCATATTTATATATTTATAAAATGTGAACATAAATGCCTTTATTTAGTCATTTACAATTTGATATAATTATTTACATTTAGTCATTTACACTCAAAAACATGATCACGTAAATTCTTTCATATTTATTTTGTTACATAATTGTGACGTGTTCCAAAATGGTACCACAACAAATGAGAGGAAGGGTGCGATGGAAGAGGCTTTATCCACTGACAGGAAAAATATAGTGGAGAGAGGAGAATGGGGCAACAAGTGGGAGTTTATACTCTCGTGTATTGGATACTCTGTGGGTTTGGGAAACGTCTGGAGATTTCCATACCTTGCATATGAAAATGGAGGAGGTAATATCTGCCTTAGGTCAATTTTATCCTTGGAATATTGAAAGCAATTAAAATACACAGAATGGTTACTTTCCAATAAGACCATTGAAGTGTGATTACTAACGAGGTCTTCGATACTACACATTATTTGAAGAATATCATTAGCTAGATTTCCGTCACGCTAGCAGATGTGAGAACTAAACCTTGCTAGCTGTATTTATCGATGGCGGGATTTTAGTGGGAAAAGGTAGTCATTTCAACATTTTTAAATATAGTGAAGTTGATTATTATCTGCATGCATACTGTCTAGTCAAGATGATTTAGATTATGTGTAAATAATATTTTGTGTGCATTAGTCATAATGAACTATATTCACACATATATTGGACTATGCCTCATTTTGGTTTGCATTAAAAATGTAAACAAATGCATACAATACGGAATTATTACACAAGTGCATTCTTAGGAATACACAATGCAGAAGAAGCAACCAATAAACAAAATCAAATTTTAAAATAAATTGTTGAGAATCTGGTAACACAATTATACAATATTTATTACTTCACATCATCTGATGTATGTCTATCAGTAACATATTTCGAAAGATGTCGCTGTTAAGTTTTAGCGACAAGCACATATACTCATTAACCGATAAAATTAATTGTTAGTTTAAAATTATTGTAATGAAAACTTTGTCTACTGGATTTGACGAGTTTTTGTTTTATAATTTTAATTCGGCTCTGTTTGACCTTATTCTTTTATTTTTACTGGTAAATAATCAGTAGTAGAAAAATTGTATCCAGTTTCTGAACTTGATCCGGAACCAAAAAGAGTTCTGGCAATTAGAATCTCCTTTATTCATTACCAGAGTAAAATTCTTAAAGTGGAATCAAGGCCATATCTGGAATACGTAATGGTAAACATGCAAAAAGTTTCTACGTTGTTCTAGAAAATGATCACGTGACCTTCATATGGAAATCTCTTTTGCTGCTGAACTTAATACATAACCGTCTTCTTAAAAAGAATTTGTTCAGTGTTGGCTCACATCATTGACACCTGAAGTAGTTTTGTTGTTACCAGTCTCAGCTGAAATTAAATTTTAGAAATTATTAATTCTTCTCACTGGAAATATTTAAGTGCTTCTACAAAATTCTTGGACAAAGACATTTATTGAAATTTTATTCAGAAGTCAAAACAAGAATATTATTTTCTGTGATTCAACAAGGGATAGTTGACACATCAGTTTAACACTGACTATTGCATGCATCATCGCCCTCCGTCTTTAATTTTTTTATGGACTCGAACACAGATTCATTTAGGATTTTCTAATAATTAGATACCAAGTCTTTTTAATTCTTTGAGTAGTATTTGGATTTGATTAATAAAACCGTAAGTTCTTTTGTCTCATTTTTATCTTGTTTTCCTAGAGAAATATTTTTTTAAATTTTATAAAGCTTGTTGTCTTCATTATTTCTTGTTATTTTTTTGTAAGACCCTAGACACGTAACAATCGAGAAAGCAGGGTGAATATGTATTTAAATGCCTGATTCATGGAGACTTTATTAGCAATAATGAACAAATCACTACTTGATTTTTCGAAGAGAGCTTTGTAGAATAAACAATGAATTTTGTCGTCTACTAATGAAAATACAAAAATAGATTTCCTTTTATGACTGCTTTTATTGCAGATACAGTAATTTGGCGTCGGTCTTGATCAATGTATTCAGTGTACAACAACAAAATCTGATGGCTCTTGAGTCCATCGAGTTTGTTTTTTGTTGTTGCTGTTTTCTTTTGGTAGTGAGAAACAGTGAATTAAAATGACTACCTCAATCTATTAATAACTAAAATGACAAAGTGCGAAGAGTGCGGAAAACTGTTATCGATCCTTTCATAAATGAAATTAAAAGGAGTGTTTGGATCATAAACAAGTTCTCATATCAGTAAATGTTATGAAAAGTAATTTTTGGATAAAATGGATTGAGATCACAGCGGTTGTTTTTCAGCCTCACAGACATACATACATGTATCAACTTTGTAGTTAGCTACGATCAATTATGGGAATACTAGTGCGCGTGTATTTAATGCAATTAGTCAGCTACATTCAAGGCATGTCATTTGCATTCAAAGTTCTCACAATTGAATTGAAATAATTCATAACTTCCTCTTTGAATTGTTTCCATTCTCCCTGAAGATGAGAATAGTGCCGTGATCTGATGAATTACTGAAATAAATATATGTATTCTAGCTGCGTTTTTGATCGCCTACATCATCCTACAGTTCCTGATTGGCAAGCCCATGTACTTCATGGAGCTGGTGTTAGGACAGTATTCTGGCAAGGGGCCAACAACTGTATGGGCTTTGAATCCAAGCGCCAAGGGTAAGAACAAAGAGTTGAAATGAATCATCCATTCATATTAGTTGGAGTCTTCATGTTTCTTTTACGATAAAATTACTGAAAATTCTACAAAACTACGACCACATAGTACTGTATTAATGCATTGAATTTGTATATGTCTAAGCGTTGATAAAAACGTATATTTTGGAGCTCCCATTTCAATATTATAATTTTAATATGAATAAGAATCATTCATTAACCTAGAATCCATCCTCTGAAAATTTCATTTATTAATATACCGGAAGTAAACAAAGTATGCGGTTTTTACAATTAAATCTATCCTCATTTCATTTTCTTTGACAATAAAAGTACACATATTATTAGCTAGCATATTAACGATACGTGTCAATATTTAGGATTATGGTTCCTTAACTGGATTTTAGTAGTGTTCTGCATTGTCTTCTCTTTTCTTTTTGGGGCCAGTTTCATGAAGACTACATTTCATCTGAAGCCGTTTCAAACGAGGTCAAATTAGTAATAATTAAGGCATATGTCATGATGTAGCAAATTGTTCTAATTGATAACCCCACTATATATATAATTGTTATTTTTTGCAGGTGTTGGAATTTCCCAAGCTTTAATATCCATCATAGTAACTATTTACTACAACGTCATTATAGCTTACATCTTGTACTACTTTTTCGCATCTATGCAGGGTACCCTTCCATGGATGGTGTGTAAAGAGGTAAGACCATATGTAGTTAGAACTTGCTGAGAATTCAAATCATCATCTCATTATATGGTTTAAGGTTTTCATGAATATACTGAAATAAAATGAATGAGTTACGCCTTTGTTTAGGTACACAGTCTTTAAACAGACTGGTTATGTTAATGTCCACACTCAACAGCAGATGTAGTCATAAGAAAGCTCTTATCACTATATTGGTGACAAATTAAATCCTTTTACTAGAATATTGTCAAGATGAAGCCCTAGAGAACTAGGCCTTTAGAAGACGCCACCGTCTCTCCATACCAGCTAATATAGGAAGCATATTTTAATAAAATATGGTCTCAATAAACAAATAACTTACGGCCTGCAAAGTTCTCTCAAATAGATTAACTGTGTGGGCGGAATTTTGAAACTGCTGTGCGGCATTTTGTAATGAGCTGCGCGGCCGCTTAACCGTCTAAATTTAGTGGGAACATTGACGGCCTGCGGAGTTATTTGCTTTTAAATTATAACGGAAATGTTGTTCTATTTTAGTGCTTGCGATTGCTGTCATAAGCTCAATGTTCATCGTCTTTAAACAGAAGATTCCCTTTTTAGCAAAACGTTGATTTAACAATATATTATTTATGAATCATCCACGAGGCATTTATGTTCATTTTCAATAAGCTTACATTCATGACTGTATCAATGTATATGCATAATCTATATAAGAGAATAAATAGTAGAATGTCCTTAGTTCATTTTATCTTTGTAAGAATAAATAAAAATTTAAATCAGTAAATTACTGATTAGTGCAAAACATCCACCTATCCAACACCTTCACCACTTTAAAAAATAGCTTGAGACTGTCTAATTGTACTATTGATTAGCAAACTTCTCCATCATCTGTTAGTTGCCAACGCTAGGTTGCCAATAAATATTGACAATTTGCAAACAATATCTTGCTGTGATCACTGATTTCAATAATCAGTATGAGGCATTTCTGCTTGGGATTTAAGCTCTTCTGTACAAGTTACTCCTATATGATTTGAGATGTAACTTGTGATAGGTTAATTATTCCATTTGTTAACTGAGGTTCCTGCCATGCTATTGGTTCTAAATAGTCACATCATAATGATTTGATATTTTGTAAATATCAGTAAACTTTTGGGGTCGACAGATCACCTGGTGGCAAATTGGTCTACGTTGTTCACATTTACAAATTTCTCACACATCTCACCTGTGTGTTAGTGATTTCGAGTCTCACCTCGATTAACGGATATGAAGGAAAGCTTTCCAGTAGCATCCAGTACTTCGTATGTTCTTCACGGGGTTATCCCGTGTTATTTCTCCTCCAAAATAAGTACCACCCTACGCCGCCCTGTGACTTTAGACCAAATTTGGCAACAACAGTCAAGACCTAGGTTTAGAAGGTCGTGTATGGTAATTACTGTTTCTTCCAGCACTCAAATACCCATGTTGCCGAAGAAAGTTTATTATACACTTTTTTTCTGAGAAAATGTACCGTCTTAAAGTACATCTTTTTTTTTGCTTGATATTTTGCCTTTAATCAGCTGTTATTTAGAGTCTTGGTCAGATGATCTATATTCACCTGATCGATCTGTGTAGAATGCGAAAATGATACATACTTAACAAATAGATATTCTGCCCAATGGTAAATTACTGACTAGTGCAAAATTTCCACCGATCCACAACAGTCACAAGATTGCTGTTATAAATTCAATGATCATCGTCTCTAACCAGAAGAGACGATGGATGTTTTACACTAATCAGTAATTGTATATAAGCTAGGTCATCCTCGAATACCCAAGGTTGTTATTTCTTGGTCTTGGTCAGATGATCTATATGCACCGGATGGATTCCATTTTTTGGGGGCTGGAAATGGGAATGGGGGTGGTTGGAGTTAGATCGATCTAAATATGTATTTCTGCCCAATGAATTAGTTATGGAGACCCTAAAGTGTTGTAATTTTATAAAGGCTAGGTCAACTCAGATTATCCAGGGTAGTTGATACGCTTTGTTCCACACTGATGATATACGAGCACGTTATTGATGTAAACGATGATCATCGACGATCCTTGATTAGGGAAATGGAACTACCAAAAATCGAATGTTTTGTTAATAGAATCAAATGCTTTGACGACAGAAGAGAGAAACCTCGGAATGAATAGGATCGAGTAACTGGACGTTTGCATTTATCGGACTTTAACTTTCTGAACGGTCGATTAATAACCATTCAGGATCATTTAATCCTATATGTTATCTTTTAGCTGCGTTATAGAAAAGAACGTCTGTTAAAAATTGTGTCAGATGTATCAATATTAGAAGACTAATACCAGTCTACTTTACTTAAAATGCATAAATGAAAATTATATGATATGTCAGAAGGTTTTTCTTGAGATTAAATATTTTCAGATACTATAAGAATTACGAGAAAATTTCCCCTTAAAAATTAACACTTCATCTTATAGCTTTTATTTCCGTTCCTTGAGTAGAAGTGCTATGTTTCTGTAGCAACAAGCATTATTTCTCGAGAAAATTATACATTTTTTGTGCTATCTATGGTAATAATAAACTCATGGTTATAGTAAGTAACAAAACCCAAAGGGGAGTGGAAATAACGGTACTGATTTTAAGATATATTGCTTTAATTTGCAATAAAACGAATACAAAATCCTGTCACATTTTTATATCATTTTCAAAGTCTCGAAATGTTACTAGCTCATCAAAATGGCCTTTAATCTCCAGGAGTGGAAGCAATATGGATGTGTAGAACAGACAACGAGGCGATTGAAATACTGTGATAATGCAGATGTCATTGCGAGGAACATAACTGACTGCCGCTGCACTTTGAATGCTACATTCGATTCCAGTCTGCCCTTCAACTGTACCAATACCACTTATACTGGGGAACCCACCGGCGTGGCTGAGTTGTACTTCTAGTGAGTTTGCAAAGATAAAGATGACAGTTTATTGGATACGAGAAGTATTGAATAACTGGGACGTCTTCAGTATTATGTATTTTTGCTAGGCGGTGATTAATATCAGCAATATTTCACAAATGTGCGAGTCTTCCAGGACTCAACTTTGTAAAATTTGTCATGCCTCGTGTGCTAGTACATGAAAAGAAAAAGAAACTCCATCCTATTTCAGAAATTTAAGTTAAATTAGCTGTTTACGTAAAACGGATAGTAAGTCTGTCTACCATTGACGAAACTTTACCTTAACAAGAATATGGTAACAACTAGTGAATATATATATATATATATATATATATATATATATATATATATATATATATATATATAATCATCTATTTTCTAGTGGTAATATTTCAACTAAACAGCAGCTGAAAAGAGGGTATAATCGCCACAATTGCCTTTAATCAGTAATTAATTTGATATCACACAGTAAATTCAGTGGTCGTGTTTCAAATGTCAACTGCTCTCAGTCGGAAACTGAGCATCTAGGCTATTACGATAAACTCGTTCTGTCTATCTGTGAATCACTTTATCATTCCGTTTGGTGCTTAATCATTGGATACCAACGTACAAAGTTGCTTGCCTTGACGTAATTCGATTATAACGTTTGGCTGTTTTCAGTAATATTACTGAGGTATCATATATATCAAAGTCAGTGTCTCGAATATTTTATCATTTTGTATTCTTTATATATGCTGTAGCCTGAAGACACAAACGGCATACTTTCTTGTTCGGGTTACTGTCTCTGGTCTTTAATTATGTAGGGCGGATTGGTTTAGGCTATGTTACATTTGGAAATTGCAAGGGTGAAGAGTTTTATAAAGTTAAATTAGTTCCGTCATACTCGCGAGGATTCCAATTACAAAGACGCAGAGGACAATTTATGGCTCCAAACAAACATTTACAGCTGTGATATTGTATAGGTAAACACCGTGCAACAGTTTTACCAACAATTTACTTTGCCCATGTTTTCCGACTGGCAATATACATATTTGTCTTGTGATTTTAACGCGTCGAGGCAGGCACTTGAGGTTTTACTTCAGTCAAACATTTCCTTTCATTTTTGTGACAGTACCTCAAAATCATATATTCGAGCAATATTCGATAATTTGTGGTATCGAATAGTTGTTGTTATTGTTATTGTTGTTGTTGTTGTGCTTATCATCATTTTACAGCACACGATAGGCTATACATGGTGGCCAGTGTTAATGGTAGAAGAAGAAACCAGGAAATATCCAGACAGAGGAGCTAATGGCAAGCTTTCTCACAAATCCGCAGACAGTGGTGAGATGGCAGTGATCCGTAAAGGTGAGCGCTTTAGACTACATGACCACTCGGGGTCCCGGCATCGCACCGTAACGAATTTACTTTTCCTTCGTACGTTACAGCTTGTGGACACGTTTCCTAGGGTCTGTTCAAAGGAATCCTTGTTATATTCCTGTATTCATTTTTGCAAGTAAAGGCTGCGTAAGAATAGCCGATAATTGATATCCTACTTGAAGTCTGAAACTGATATTTTAAACATGAAAATAAAATTATTATTATGTGTGGACGCATGGGAAGAAATCACCACGTTTAATTTCTGGCTTTGAACATAACATTTGCTAAATAATTTGTAACAGTTTGATGTCCTTACAAAGATTAAGGATGCATATCCCTTATATAAGGCACATCTAGTTGATTGGCACTAAAACAGTAACGCGGTTGATGTATTCAAACCACCATTAATGGTCTTCCAAGTTTAAAAAAATGTGATATTCCACTAAAGATATACAAATCCATCCATCCATCCATCCATCCATCCATCCATCCATCCATCCATCCATCCATCCATCCATCCATCCATCCATCCATCCATCCATACATCCATCCATCCATCCATCCATCCATCCATCCATCCATCCATCCATCCATCCATCCATCCATCCATCCATCCATCCATCCATCCATACATACATACATACATACATACATACATACATACATACATACATACATACATACATACATACATACATACATACATACATACATACATACATACATACATACCCAAGAAACTTTCGAAAGAAGAATCACTTAGAAAAATTGAAGGGTTTTGTAAAGCTGTTATACGTTTCACATTATTAATACTGTATCGTGTTAGTAAGGAAGTAATCCACAAGGCCACAAACATGTATCCCGAAGATGTGGGTCCCCCGTTGTGGAAACTTGCATTGTGTCTGCTTCTAGCCTGGATTCTTGTTGTCGTCTGCCTTATGAAGGGAATCACTTCCTCAGGAAAGGTAAACATCACTGTGCGATGTTTCTTTAACGAGTAACTTTACAGAATGTAATCACCTGGCTTTCTTTATGTGTTATTTTCGAGAATTAAATCATATGTGTTAACATCATGCGCTACATTAGATAAATACATTCAAATAAATTGCATTCTTGTGTTATATTTGAGAAATAAAGTCAATTGAAATACTTTGACGTGTTAATGGAGAGATTTATTCCCTAAGAGAGAATTACAAACATATAAGCATTTTTAATACGCTAATTGAGAGAATTACAATTAATGAGTTTCTTTAGAGCATTACATCAGAGAATTACAATTAAGTGAGTTAATTAACCGCATGCGCTATATTTGAGAATTACAATTAAATGATATACTATTATAAGTTACGTCAGAGAATTACTAAAGAATGATATACATCAAAGTGGCGTTTTAGAGAATTTGAAGTCAAATTATTTATTTTAATGCGCTCCCTTAGTGAATTACAATTCAATGTTTTTATACATATATGTATAAACAAATCTTTGGTAAGTTCCATCGACCTATCGTTATAGTTAAGAATCCGTGAAAGGTTGTCCCGAATAGAATAACAATATGAATAAACATAATTATGCTTTGATGCATAAGGCCTATGCTTTACACATCTTTGTTGTTTTTTTTGTTTCTTCTTTCACTGAGATATCTTGATTATAAAAGCATGGACATCCCTTGTCCTTAATAGCTGAAATGCGTTATATTCGGTGTCCTTTCTTGACAGGTTGTGTATTTTACGGCGACATTCCCCTATGTAATATTACTCGTCTTGTTAATTCGTGGTGCTACACTGGACGGGGCTTTAGACGGAGTAATATTTTTTGTGGTTCCAAAGTGGGAAAAGCTACTGGACCTTAAGGTTGGCATCAAAATGTAATGAGTATCGCCACATGTTAATGTTTTATTTTCTATAATAAACTAGTTTTAGATTTCAAACCATGCGATAAGTTCATTATTAATTACTTACATTATTTTTAAAGTGTCTGTATCTATAGAGCATAAAAATGTAATGGCTTGAACCCAACAATTGGATATGGTGTCATGCTATAAAAAAATTGTATAATGGGTTATTGCAAATGACATTTATAAAACTCGTAAATAATTTTGTCTTTTGCTCTGAGAAATAGAGAGTATTCGACTCATTTGATTAATTGTATTTGAATTTAGCATTCATCCAAGACCTTCTGTTTATATATATATATATATATATATATATATATATATATATATATATATATATATATATATATATATATATATATATATATATATATATATATATATATATTATTCCTAATATTCCTGTGGAACTCAGGAAAAGACAACAGATCGCACAAGAATGGATTTACATAATCCTTTCAGTAGGAAAATAACAAAACAGAGACGTATGTATTTATTAAATTTATTGAAAATGTTGCTCGAGCAAAAACTTTTCTCGTTGTCAGGCCTAGGTTAAATATTTTAAAATGTACTCATCCAACTGCCACAGTTAAAATAGGCCACGTACACATTGAACATAAATTCCAAAATGCCCCTCCATTTCAATATATGCTTATTTTTAGATTTGGGTCGCCGCTGCGGGTCAGATGTTTTTCTCTCTTGGTATATCTTTTGGCAGCATCTTGATGTTTGGAAGCTTTAACAAGTTTAAGAATAATGTATATGGGTAAGCATATTCGATATATATATATATATATATATATATATATATATATATATATATATATATATATATATATATATATATATATATATATATATATATGACATAACTTGCAAATAGGTCTTCAAACTATTGGCCTCTCCTTCTGTTGTATGGCTTTCATGAAATATGTCTTTCCTTTTTGGTGTACGTGTATTAGTTGTACTTTCTCATTCACGATTTTGCTGGCTGCTAAGATATTTTATGCAATATGTTTAGACACTTTCTGTCTTGGAAATATAAAACTCAGATTAAGGATAAATCTTGGCAAGTGCTATATCCTGATAACAAAAGTAGGTCTCAATGACTCATACTACATACTTCACTGACTTAAGATAAACTTTGTGTTTCTATTCACGATGCTTTCACAGAATTATATCATTTTATGGACTTTTTATGCCATATCCTTCGAACAAATGAATACTACTGGTACTGATATTTCATATTTTATTGGCTTATATTAAGGTCTTGCGATTAACTCATGATCACATAGGTTTATTGCTTCTATACATATAACTAGTCATACCAGTGAGATTAATATGCACTATCATTACAAAAGTTGGTAACATTATCCCATATTTTATATTCTAATGATGTAGGTTCTAGTATAATTATCTGACCCTGTTGATGATAGCATGACTAAACTTGATTTTGTGTTATGTTAGTACCATACAATTGATGCAATAAACTACAGCTTACATTTTCTATATGGGGTTATACTTTTGCATTGTCCTCATGACGTTTGGGTTTTTTTTCGGGGCGAGGGATGGGGTGGGGGTTCTGCGTGAATCTTCGGTAAATCCTGCGTCAGGAGTTCACGTGTTTTTGAACCATTGGAAGGTAAGCGCGATCTTATACACACCCATTATGATCATGATCGTGGCTTCTCGGTAACCCGTTCGAAGGTTTTTCATGATTGCTTCCCAGTAGAGCCTCGTTGCTATAATGATCATTTTAAAAATGTGCGATCTCCACCTGTGCAATTTCCTTTTTTACCTTCTTAACATTTTTACTGGATCCATTGACGAAACTGGACTTTTCTACAATTTAAGGTTGAGTCCCTTGTTTTTTGTGTTGTCAGTGCTGAACATAGGATGGTCCTTTAAGTACTAGCTTGTGTCAAATTTGTTTGAAAGTGATGACTTGCGAATGTCCACGTTGACGGTTTTTGAAAGTGATGTGCACGAGCAACGGGCCAGTGTCCGTGTACAGCATCGTGATGTTGTCACCGTACCGCGGCTTGATCGAGTCACACAAGATCATATACATAAGCTGCTTTTCCAGATCCAACACAGACACCCCAATAAAAATGGATTTCATCTACTTCAACTTAGTTTTCTTGATGAGTACAGCAGTAAGTCCACCATTAAATCTCTCACGTGACTGAAACACCGGTTTGTCAATCAGTCTGCTAATTTTGGGTTGAACACTATCCCAGACACAGTCGACAGGAATTCATTTTCATTGATATTCCGTGGTTTATTTGAACATGAATTGCAGATTGAAGAAGTCTTTTTAAATTTCGTCTGCATTTATATGTATTCTTGTAAAAATAAAGAGCAATCTATGCCTGTTGGAGAAACCTTAGCAATCGATGAACTTCACACAAAGGCATACCCAACAGTAGATGCAGCTGTGCTTTTCGAACATGGACAACATAGTTTAGAGCGTGCGGAGCAAGTACGGAACAAGCATGGTGCAATCCGTGCCCGCAATCATCCACTATCGCACACTGGTACGGTGATAATTACTCGTGGAAACATACTACACTTCCTTTCATAGTTGTTATTTATTGTCGTCGTGGTAAAACTCGTCCACGACTTACAAATCAATTTCGAAAAAGTTCCCATGTTTGTATTTTAACTTAGGTATTTGTTGGTGTGTGTGTTTGCCTTTATGGGAGTAATCCACTAAAACTAATCTTCCGGTAATAGTTGAACCATTGTTCATCATGCTGATATTCTGTGTCAAGATATACAACGCAACAGTTTCGACTGGTAGGGTCGTCTCCAACCAAAAGCTGGTCCTTCGCGCACGCGAAGATATGACTCATCACGATAATCTCTACGCAGTTACCACGTTGAATAGACAAATGACGATAGATGTCAGTGAACTATTCTAAACCGATCTTCGTTTCTGATAGCAGAAAGCCATTCCGGGTGAAAAGAAGTAACGTGCGGTGTTGTAATTGTATATACGCGTGGAATTAGCATGAAAAGTCTCAAATACATTTTCGAACACTTGCACATCGGTGTATGTTTTACTCTTTGGAACCACACTTATTATAGCGGTCGATGCTATGGCGATTCATTGGATGATCACGTGACTCGAGAAGGTTACAAAGCATAATTGGAATTTAGGTTTTCTTTGGGTATGTGACATGGATTGCAAACATTCTCACTGAAAGCTTATTCACGGATCCAGCAATTAGTCATCAATCATGTCATCGCTAGTCAAGATCGCTTCTGCAGACGAGGAGAGCTATTTTGGATCCATTTCGTTGTAAGTTTGAATTATTTAATAAACACTCTTTCGAGCTCTTACCCTGTTTTCTCTCTTATGACTAGTTCAGCAGTTTGGTTTGTATTTAATGAAACCGCGCGTGTAGGCGACGACATTGGGTCATTCACCAGAACGTTTTAACATTAAACTGATATATGGCACTTTCCTCTTCTTTAAGATTAATATTATACAAAGTTTGCCATGATCGTACGCTGTGGCTTCTATACGACTCCAATAGAGTAACAGTCATGGTCATCAAGGAGCTACTGGGTGCTAAATGCATGCATGCAGCATCGAAAAGGCAAAGTTTTCCATAGTGATTGCTGGACTGGCAAACTGTTTATTTAACATTTTTTATCCACACATAGTAATACCGCCCCGCTAAGACATTATCGTCGTCCAAGTTTTCCTTGTTTCTCAACAGCAGTAGATAATTAAGTTTAGTCCGCACGCATGTATGTGGGGATACTTGAATTGTCTGAAGACCGTTATTGCAAACAAACTAATTATCTGTGATATCAGGTTTGAGTCGTTCAAAGTTACTAATGTCAGTAACATGCACATAAAATTAAATGATATCAAACGTGCGTTATCGCATGTGCTGTTTGTATTTTCGAGGCTAGTCTGTATCATCACTTGAAGGATGCAGCGCGGATATGTTCGCCGATTCGAAACATTGGTTGTAATTGGCTTTCATATTTACTACACTTCGCGGTGGAATTCAATTTAGTCGTTGAATATAACTTGACTCACGGAAATGCTTGCACAAGGAAATATAAAACTGTACATTTGTACATCTCTCAAACGTTCATGCTGAATCAATCCTGAATCTGCATTTTTATATTTTTCAGCCTTTTCAAGAAACGATGCAAAAGATCTGTCGATTTTAATACTGATGGCCCCATCTGTTTACGGTTCAAACTTGTACGGGCACAAATGAAATCCCATTATATCCACATAGCTTTCTGATAAATTGAGGCTTCTGATGGAGTTAAGCTGCACAATAAAGTCTACACCGATAATGATGTCCTCCATGATCTAGGAGGTCTCCACGTGCTGTAATGTTGATATTATTCCTAGTTGCGTATTTGGGAGAAGCTTCTCGGCATATTTATCTGACCCGTGCTCGATTATAATAAATATCAGATAATCTTGTAAATCGTCAATACCACTGTGCAAAGTAACAACTGGGACTTTAACTTCTCGACCTAGTGCTTTTTTCAGCAATAGCATCGACGACAAAGCTTGTCTGTTTTCTTGACAGGTGCATAGGCAAGTCTTGGCTGCCACTCGCTATAATATTCGGCAACATATTGCCCTGGAGGTCACATATGTTAATGCGACTTGATTCCGATAACTCATTTAAGACATCATCAAGCAATTAGTCGACTTGTAATGAGTGATTTACAGTAGGCCTATTCAGTATTCATAATGACCTGCTTTGCTCCAAGGTTCCTGTTTTTAATAGCATGAATCTTTTCATCAGTTGAGTCCGAATGCCACTGACGTTTATATATATATATATATATATATATATATATATATATATATATATATATATATATATATATATATATATATATATATATATATATATATATATATATATATATATATATATAAAGAATACAAATCATATGGCGAATAACAACCCTCTCAAGCGTACTGGATCCACCAAGGGATCACGTTTGTCAGGGATTAATTAAAATAGATGCAATAAACTGACGACGAACAGTACGAAACTAGTAACTAACTAGCCTAAGCGCTTTCGACTCTCAATGAGTCTCCTTCAAAGGCAAATACAAAACATAGTTACGACAAACAAATAAACACAAAAACGTTGTGTTTGCAAACCTCTACATTTCTGTCTTCACATGTGCTAACACTATAAATACAACCAGCTTGTATAGACTAGTTGCGGAAACAGTTTCCGCAACTAGTCTATACAAGCTGGTTGTATTTATAGTGTTAGCACATGTGAAGACAGAAATGTAGAGGTTTGCAAACACAACGTTTTTGTGTTTATTTGTTTGTCGTAACTATGTTTTGTATTTGCCTTTGAAGGAGACTCATTGAGAGTCGAAAGCGCTTAGGCTAGTTAGTTACTAGTTTCGTACTGTTCGTCGTCAATGTATTGCATCTATATATATATATATATATATATATATATATATATATATATATATATATATATATATATATATATATATATATATATATATATATATATGTATGTATGTATGTATGTATGTATGTATGTATGTATGTATGTATGTATGTATGTATGTATGTATGTATGTATGTATGTATGTATGTATGTATGTATGTATGTATGTATACACGCAATAAGTGTTTTCTATAAATGAGCTGCTCATTTATCTTCTTTATAAATGGTGTTCTGGTAGGAAAGTGTGAGTATATAATTTTATTCCTAGCTTATTAGCTTTTGAAAAGTTTAGTACAATGATTCCTTATCAAGATAAGAAACTTGTAATTATTCTTGTTGTCTATGGAGTATGCTTCTAATACTGGCTTTCCTTAAAAGTTACTCAAACTTACGATTGTCACCTAGCAAATTGTGTGAATGAAAAATGATAATAGTTTCTATACCTATTTTGATAATAATGATTTTAAAAAAATAAACTACTATATGGTTCTTATAAACTTGTTACAGTTTTCTAACAAATGGTTTCGCAAAACAAAATAGTACGGTCTATTCAAGGACACTTTTGTTGCCAAATCTTCATCTGCGAAAATGATTAACCTTATACTTTCTCAAAATATTCAGTTTCGGAGGTAAGTAAATCTTAGACGTAGCCATCGATCCCATTACAGAACACCATATGAGTGATCAGTTTTTAAAAATGCCACCTAAAAAGCCTTGCAAATATTGTGAATGAAATTCTAAATGGATGCCTCCACTATGCATTCATGGCTTTCTCACTATTATTATAGAAAATGTCCCAAATGATAATTACTAGAGCATAACCTATCAGATACACATCATTCGATGCTGCATTTATTGTTCTTTGGAACAAAATTTGTTTACATGAGTGATGTTTTATGACTTTTACGTCATTTACATGATGTGCCACAAACAGTCATCCCTTCTAAATGTTTAGTGTTCTACCATCCTTTTTAAAAGAAGACTCCGTATCACATATTTGTTCCCATTTTAACATCTCTATCAGCCATTTTTGTCTCCATCCACAGAGATGCCATGTTAATTGCCGTAATGGACATGGTAACAAGCATTATCGCTGGTCTTGTTATATTCATGACGCTGGGTGGAATGGCAAAGACCATGGGGGTGGGCATAGAGGATGTAGCAAAGGGAGGTAAGTCGAGAAATGTCTTGGTTTTGCAATGAATGTTAAACAAACTAATTCAAAATAAATAAACTATTTATCTAAGCATCGAATATCTAAATTTAAAAAAGCACAATTGCAAAACTATTCAAATGATTCTATTAGGATCCAGTCAGCTGTATAATACTTTGTATGTTTATATCTCTGTGGTTTGCAATCCTCTTATACATATTAATGAAATTTAAGAGTGACAGCGGCTGTGTTTTTCATGATTAGGAGTTGTTAAAATAACCTGATTTTGATACCATTATATTTATATTTGTTTCTATATTGTTGATGTGGCTTCTTTGTATATGGTGCGTATTTCGATATGGTTTTGTTGTATGTATTTTGCCTTTGTTTCACTTTAGCTTATTTGAGAAACTCAAACGATATTTTACCAACTATTTTCTGTCTTTCAAGACTGTGAGTTGGTTTGTGTATGTTTAAAAGAAAATATATTTAAGTGTTAACCGACCCTATGTGCATATATCATTTAAAATCATGACAATTGGAACCAATGACAAATGTATCATTTCAGATAATATACCCCAAAGATAAGTGATCAGTGTGAAATATCCTTGAATGGTATTCTCAGAACAAAATATGTTTACATAATACTAGTATTTTGTTAAAATAATAAAAATTTCAAAAAGAGAAAACAGACTGGATTTCCAATTAATTACTTATTAAGAAGGTAAAAGATGCAAAATTATGTATTTCTTCTTAAATGTTGGCTTTTTGTGTATTTAATGAAGATATCATAACCGATCCATGCTACCTTACTGATATAAGGTCTGTTTGTTGACTTCCTGACTTAGACGTTCGATTTTTGGAATTAATTACATGATAGAACAAAATATGACAACCATCTTTCCATACAACTGCAGTATAAAGAAGTCACAATTTCCTACTTTCTGGACTTGAGCTGCTGAATAAATCTAATAATCTAGCTTTATGTGCTCCAACTGCCAAATCTTGTACCTTAAAACTTTATGCAGATTCATGAGTCATTCAAGATAAATAAGATCAATTCCATGCCTTTTTTATGGTAAATATGTTAAAGAAATGGAAAGCACAGTCATAGAGTTTCATGGCTGGGCGTAGTATATTAACAACTCTAGTTTCAAAGGCTTCAATATCTGAGTTTATCAATTCTGAAAATATTTATACAATCACTGGCCTTAGCGTTAATGCCAAACGTCTAAGCCAAGAAGGCAGAAAAAAACAACAACAACTGGTCTTTGGACTATATCGTCCTCTGTTCTTCTTCTTCTTCTTATTATTATTATTATTATTATTATTATTATTATTATTATTATTATTATTATTATTATTATTATTATTATTATTATTATTATTATTATTGCAGGATATGGTCTAGCTTTTGTAGCGTATCCAGAAGCCCTGTCGAACATGCCGATCCCGCAACTCTGGTCCATACTCTTTTTCTTCATGCTTTTTACTCTTGGACTTGACAGTGAGGTACTTGAAATAAAGTGTACATATACTCAATTTTATTTTCACTACAGGTATTTAAAATATTTAACATTTTTAAAATAAATACTTGTTTGTGCACTTAAGAGAACATTTCACTACTAGATTTTCTCTTCAGTTTTTTCTCGTGAGGATTATTAGATGATTTTGTTCGTTTCAGTTCGCTATGCTGGAAACAACACTCACCTGTCTCCAAGACGAGTTTCCGCGTCTAAGAAAGCACAAGGGCTCGTTGTGCGTTGGCGTTGGACTTGTATGTTACTTCATTGCTCTTCCCTGCATTACACCTGTAAGTAAAAGTCGAACCATTGGTGATGATTCCGGTATTTGTTTTCATTTTGACGAAGTTCGAGTCCGTCTGGTTATATTGAGCAATGCAAAATTGGAATAGAAGTCTACACTTCAGCATTCTAATTATATTTTCTCTCCTTGTTTAAACTCTAGGTAATACTGAGTTACATCATTCAACTTCACATCAGCTTATTTAAATATTTATTAATCAAGGATTTATTAAAGGTCATCAGGTCCTGCCCTCTTTACTTTGTTCAAGGACAGATGTATTAGTTAAAGAAAATGATACGTGTGGTGGGGAGTGGAATTCACCATTATGCATCTCTCAAATAAATGCATATAAGTTGTCAACATTACCTCTTGGTATATTTAGTTTCAGTTTTAAACACAAATTAAAAATTGGATTTGGGGAGGGGGATGTGTATTTCCAAAATGTTAACTCCCGGACAAGATAAAATTTGGAACTTAATGCTAAAAATAATGATCTTTATTTTCACGTTAAATGCAGAAAACGAAGAGTTCCTTGGCACTGACTTTATGAAATTTTATAATCGAAAAATCTCCTAACGTTCACAAATGATCGCAATGTGAAGAGAAAAAAATAATGAGAAAGATTGTTTTAGTATTGTAATGGAAAGATGGTTTTAGCATTGTACACCCAACTGCAGCAACTTTTGACACATTGAGCAACTCTGAGTGTTGTGATGTTGATAGAGTAAATATTAGACACTCCTAATAAATTTACACAGATGATGCAGATGTTTTACTACATATATTACAATCAATCCATGGTAGTGTTGCATGTTTTAATGCTATTATCAGATTATAGGAAAATATGCGTGTACATTATGTGCTATGCACATAAATATTTATTCAAAGTTTTAAAAGCTGGCAATAGGGAAAAATATTTACACTTTCTAAATGTTGTACGAGGGATTCTTACAGAGTATTCTGAATCAAGATGTCGACCGATTTGTTTTTCTTTACCTTAGGCGGGGGATTACATCGTGGGACTCATGGACGGCTTTGGTGCTGATTTTTCATTACTGTTTGTGGCAACCTGTGAATGCATAGGTGTCATGTGGGTTTACGGTAAGCAAATATACTATTGTCTGCTTTTCCTTAAATTAATAACCTTGTCAGTTGCTAAGAAGCAAATATACTATTGTGTGCTTTTCCTTAAATTAATAACCTTGATATTTGCTAAGAAGCAAATATACTATTCTTTGCTTTCCCTTAAATTAATGACCTTATCAGTTGCTAAGAAGCAAATATACTATTCTTTGCTTTTCCTTAAACTAATAACCTTGTCAGTTGCTAAGAAGCACAGCAGATTGGATGTATTTGGATTTCTGCATTAATTTGGAGGAAATTGTTAAAGTAAATCTGCAGAGAAAAAACTGGACAGGGACCATATTCATATCAGCGTGACAAATTGTTCAACATAGGTGTAGTTGTGTTGATCGAATTTAATATTACCAATTGTGATTTCGGTATCCTACGAAATACTAGGAAAAACACTGAGGTAGTAAAGCTATTGATACTATAACCATCATTACCCCCACCATCATCATCGTCATCATCACCATCATCATCATTATCATCATCATTATATATATGTGTGCGACCAATGTGATTTGTCTTCCAATATTCCCTTTAAAATCAGACTTCAGAAGCACATATCATTATAAATGGCTTTAACATTGTAAGATTGATTTACGATAGACGGAAGGGAAATCATTTTAACTTGCTGATAATTCTTTTTCAGGTGTAAAAAGATTTATCAGTGATACAACGTATATGTTGGGACGTGCACCAATACCTGTATTTTATTGGGGATTCTGTTGGGTTATCTGCGCACCAGTTCTCGTTGGGGTAAGCGAGAGAGAGAGAGAGAGAGAGAGAGAGAGAGAGAGAGAGAGAGAGAGAGAGAGAGAGAGAGAGGAGAGAGGAGAGAGGAGAGAGGTGGATGATTAGTACGGCAGAAGAGATTCAGTCCTAAGCAAATATGAATGAGATACAGAGCGTAGATAATGCTGTGAAGATAATATACGGGACATATTCATCAGGAACATATCGAGTACCAAGTGATGACACCATCACACTGGTCACTAGCAAAGAAAAGATACTTTAAATATGGTCAGCACACCTCAACAACATCCTCCGCCCACAGTCGTCAATCAACGACGAGGCATTTCCTAGACTGCCCAGGTGGAAATCATCATTTCACTTGATACCCATTCAGCGCTGACTGAAACCGAGAAAGCTAATGACCTGCTGCCAAATAGTAAAACACTTTGATCAGATGTTATGCCAGCAGAAGCGTACAAACCGGATAGGCAATCCCGCAAAAACTAGCGAGGCATCTCCTTGCTGTCAATAGCAGGCATACTCATAGCCATAATTTTGTCTAATCGCTTTGCGCATCACATCGATCAAGAGCGTCTGCCAGTGTGGCTTCTATAAAGGACGATGGACCTTGTACAAGTCCAGGAAAAGAATTATATTCTGTACTCGACATTCATGGAACTAACATTCGATTTTGACACAGTCGTCCTTGAGGGCATCTGGAAGATCATAGCACAGTTTAGTCGCCAGAGAAATACGTCATGTTTGTTCGGCAATTCTATGATGGCATGCTTGCTTGTATAATGGACCATATGAGTTATTTCAATCACTCCCAGTCGCAAGTGGAGTCAAGCCAGACTGTAATTTATCCACAAAACTCGTCAATATGTTATTTGACATGCTTACTGAAGCGTTCCGTGACTATGACACGTGATTTGACATCAGATACCAGACTGATGGCAAGCTCTTCAATCTTTGGAGAATTCGGGCGAAAACAAATTTACAGGAAGTGACTGTTCGTGATTATGCATTTGCTGAAGACCGTACCTTGAATACCATACCTGGAATCAACATGCAATGAAGTATGGATCATTTATTCCTCAGCTCGTGATAATTTCAGTTTCACAGGAAGATAGAAGTGATGCATCAGTCTGAACCAGTAAAATCTTACTTAGAGCCTACCATCATAGTGACTAGCCTAACCTCGTGACAGTGGAGATATCTCAGTAGAATACAGTCATTTGCAGTTCACATCGATAATGAAACCAAAGATAGAATTGATAAAAGAAGCAGAGTCTTGATCACATTATGCGCAAATGTCTGGAGCATTGCAAATGTGTCTTCAAACAAGCCTGAAGGTCTACAAAGTTATTGTGTTGTTAATCTGCCCTATGTTTGAGAAAACTGCATGTGCGGTGCACAGACTCCATGCCGATAAGTTGAACCAATTTCACATGGGCTGTCTGAGGATACTTAGGATCATATGGCAGGAAATGGTTTTAGACTCTGGGGTCCTTGTACGGGCAGGTATTCCAAGTATCCACATTCAGCTATTGAAATCACAAATGAGATGGTAAAGCCATGTCACCAGGATGTCAGAAGGGCAATTACCAAAGAAGATCTACAGAGAGTTGAAGAACGAAAATCAATTTCATGGTGATCAGAATAAACGCTACAAGATTCCATCATTTCATCCATGCAACACTTCCACCTTGACCCTGAATCTTGAGGTGATCTTGCACGTGATTGCTCCACCTGACAGTGTCATCCATAGTAGTGCTGCAGACCTTGAACTGAGGAGAATTGCAGAAGCAGTGCTGAAGAACGAGGATAGTTAATTTCGGAATTGCAGCACTTCCACTATTGATTAAACAAATCCAAACGTCAAGTGTTCCAAAGACACTAGCTTACCCACAGAAACGAAACCAATTACTAATGTCATAATCATCTTTGAATTCGAAGGACGAGCAACAAATGCTAACTTTGTTTGATGATACTTAATGGTATATAGCTAAACGTACTATATACTTTCTGTCACAAGGTAATTGTTCCATTTCTCTTTCAGTTTCATTTTGTAAATTTATTAAATGTTCTTTAACATATTCCAATTTCTTTAATGAATTATTTTAATATCGGCTGAATCCTCAAAAAATACCCGAGTACAAAATATAGGAGGCTGAACTTTTGCAACTAAACTATTTAAATTCACATATTAAACAACATAGTATTGTAGGATCTGTTTCAAAATCTAACTGGACTTGTTTGACGGTAGTTGGATACTTTATTGTCGTTCACTGTGTGAGATTTTGGATCTATGCAGAGGTAAATGAAAAGCGGAAGGAGTAGATATCTGCTTAAAGTAATAATGCAAAATATTTCATTTCTTATTTTTTTTCTCTCAGCGATATTTGAAAAGTTATACATTAGCATTTTGAATCAAGTAATTAATATAAAATATGAAAGGTTCTACGTCTCCAAAATTGTTAAAACATATTAAACAAAATTATTTTGATTAAATTCTACTTCTTGACTGATCGATAGGATAAAGATGAGGAATATTTAATTTCAAGAGCAATTTAAACATGAAAACAGCTCAGGCATTGGTTTGCAACAACCATCAATTATATTTTTCTTGCTGTAGTTGCTGTTTATATACCGGATGGCAAAATACAATCCACCCAAGATTAATAAAGAACTGGACTACCCAGAGTTCGCACAGGTGATCGGTTGGCTTATTACTGTCTTTGTGATATGTCCAATTCCACTGATGTTTTTCTGCAAGCTGTATCAGGCCAAGGGAAATCTCATAAAGGTAAAACAAATTGTCCTGTTTCAGCATTTCGCCTCGATTCTGATCATTTCTTTCACAAAAGAAAAAGACACCGAGTCTGGTTTATTGTGTTCAGTTATTTTACTTCTTTCTGTTTTGCTTATAAATACTACGACATATGCAAAATATTATCATTTTGTTCCAATCTGGAACAAAGATCTATTTCAAAAACATTTGCGTGTTTTCTTGCCATGATGAAAAGGTACATACATGTAGACCAATAGAGAATTCCTAATGCGATTCAAGAACTATTTCCACATACTTTACACCAAGAGATACATGCGCTTACTTTCGTAGCGTGGTTTTCTTATAAGAGTCTTTTTGAGTTCCAACTAAATCCGAAGCTGAAGATAAGTTATGTAAAAATTTTGTAAGCAAAAGTGAATTGTGGTTTTAATAACGGTCAATCTGATTGATTGAAAGGTCATTTGCCCAAGTTTCACAAACGTGTAAAACCTTTAAAGCCTTTTACTTTAAATAAATCTAAGATAAACTCAACATTTAAATATCTTTTAATGAATACTTTAAAGTTAAATATCTAGGCAATGTGAATATGTTTGGTTATTTCTACTGCTGCTGACATATTCTTCGCACTTTGTAATTACAGAGGCTGAAAACAATTACAACGCCGACGACAGAGTGGGGACCGAATGATGGTTCACTAGCACACGAGATTCGGATGGATTATATTGCACATGGTGGGAAACACGGACTTGATAATCCTGCAGTTATTTTAGATAATTGAAAACAGCATCCTCTGTGAAAACTAAAAGCTATTAAGAACATCACCTTTGTCAGCAAGCACTACTTCGTTTCTCATTAATTAATTACGTGTGATGAACATGAGGACTGTCACCTGTTGATTGGAGCAAAATATTGTACGTTGCTAAATAGTAAACACTACTTAACACGTTACTATAGTCTTTATAAAAAAAACTGGTCATGGTAGTTTAGAGACAGTGAGCATAAAAGAGAAAACAGGATCAACATATATATTATTTTTCTCAAATTTAACAAGGCTGAAGTCACACAGTTCTTCGAAATTGTATCAATCCGATATCCTTTTGTTCGTAGCATGTCACTGTGTTACCTAGTGGAGACAGCTTGAGCGAACATAAGCTGACATGCTTCTTTCTGAAGTCTATAATTCAAATAATGACCATGTACTTTTGTACATCAAATATGTTATGGTTCGATTTTAACCGATTATAAAACATAAGGCAGTTATTTGAATATTGAATAGTTTATAGGTCGATTTCAATCCATTATCTAGCCTAAGACATTGATTTAAATATAAATTGATCATAGTTAGATTTCAATCCATTACTAAGCCTAGACATTCATTTTAATATCAAATAGGTTATAGTTTGATTTTAATCCATTATCCAGCCTAACACACTCATTTGAATATCAAATAGGTTATAGTTCGATTTAAATCATTTATAAAGCCTAATACATTCATTTGAATATCAAATAGGTTATAGTTCGATTCCAATTCATTATCCAGCCTAACACACACATTTGAGTATCAAATAGGTTATAGTTCGATTTTAATCCATTACAAAGCCGAAGACATTCTTTTGAATATCAAATAGGTTATTGTTCGATTTCAATCCATTATAAAGCCTAACACACTCATATGAATATGGATAAGTTTATCCTTGGAACTGCAATTCAGAGCTTAAATAAAAATAATTCTTCTTAAAAATAATACGACTGTAAACTGTTATCAATGGTGTGGAATTCGGAAAGGATTTACAGTGCAGATGAAGTGGACAAAGAGCAAAAATAATTGAAATATATTCATGGGTGTTGTGCATTGAACTAAAGCTTGGCGTTCTCGCTGATTCAGTATCCTATGATAATCGTTTATGACATAAAATCACGTGTATAAACAGTCCAAGCAAGAATTCTACTATCTTCTTTGTTGCCCCTTACATACTCCTTAGTGCTTACAGTAGTCCAACTCATAAACGGCCACCTGACCAGCGGCCGTACACCTTTTCCGGCCAGAATCCCTTGGCACCGACGTGTTTGTGTTCAAAAGTACCCCTCAGGAAAGCAGGAAAGGCTATCCCTCTAACGCGACCAGCGGCCATCATATTATTGCACACATGTACAGATTTACCGATCACAAGCGGCAACATTTATTTTAATTTGTTTCCAGGACCTATATTTTATTCATACGGTATGGAAGGACATCAGACTATCCACACTGATGTATGTTTCCCAATGTCAGGTTATAGTTACTGAAAAAGTCCTGGCTAAAGTTAATAAACTTGATATTATATCATCAACGCCGATGTTTACAAGAAATGGGGTCAATAATGTCGTGATAAAGTTTTGAGCTTTACACAGCGGTTAAGTTTTTTCTTTGATGATTTTTAAAACTGAGCATAATTTTTAATATCAAAAGATGATCTGCATGCTCTCAATATAGTTTATGAAGAATAACAGAGATAAATTAACCTCGAACAGAACAGGGTACCCTACAAAGACCAAAAGGTCACGGGATAGTACATGAATCAGTTTCATTATAAGCAAGGCATCTTGTCAACTTGACAAAGTTTTGTCTGCATAATTAAGCTGCAGTACTGAACAATTAGCAGAATATTAAAAAATTATTACAAAAATTGAATATGTAATGACAGAAAAACGTAGACATAAAACTTTCGAACCAGCAGTAAAGTTAATCTACCTGAGGACAATGGGGAGATTTAAAGAGTTCATGACAAACAAATTCTACTTTCGGGAGACTCAAATATACAAGATCGTAACATATAAGAGAATATTATGCAGCAGTGGGAAAATGAAGTAAATGGAAAGATAATTGTATTACGTGCCAAGGTATGTATATACCATGATTTGAATGACGTTTTCGAATAGTTTGAAATGAGCACGTCAACAATATCCTACTCTCATTTCAAGCTTAACTATAAGAACTATTAATGTACGTTAACTTGAATAAGTCAGTTCTTAAGACAAAAAGACTTGTTTAAAAATTACTGCTACATTTAAAAGAAGATATGAAACGCTTTGACATTATACACAGCTTTCTTACTATACACATATTTGTCACAAGTATAGTCCCACTCTTGGAAGTCCACCTGTAGTTACGGCCACTTCCCAGTGCAGAAGGGGTGGCCGTATAAGATGGGGTTATTTGTATTTGAGAAAGTAAATTATGCTTGGTATTTCTATGCATATTTCTTTGCAAATGTCATCTTGCTTTTGTATTTTTTTTAACTCTAACAAATAATTTTATGTTTTTCATCTGATTTGTACTTTAACTTAATGATACGCTGTATCGACTATAAAGCACCGTCTTTTTCCGTCAGGCTAAATTTGTCGAACCACCAACATTGGTTTATTATCCGTCAGGCGAAATCTGTCGAACCACACATTTTGGCTCTTTTCAGTCAGGTATCCTTAAATTCTTTTCATTTTTCCACTTAGATGTTCTAACATTTATCTATTAGAGTGATCAGGACAGAGTGCATAACTTTCTTGATCCATCCATTTATATTATGTTAGGATCTTCTGATTTTGAATTATCAAAATATTAGTTATATATATATATATGTATATATATATATATATATATATATATATATATATATATATATATATATATATATATATATATATATATATATATATATATATATATATATATATATATATTCCGTATGATTTAACAGTTATAAATTATGTAGCATTATCGGTATTTCAGGACAAAGTATTTTTAAATCTTGATATTCGCGTGAAGTTCTGTAGTAAAAGTTTCTCTAATATGAATAATGTTGTTGGATATGTTCATTAATTCATAACGTTATCCATAGAGATCGATGTAGTTTGAACGGCTCAATGGATATTTGACAAGTAAATAACGGTTTAATTATATGAGGCATTAGTGAAACCTTAACAGGTCATATTTATGTGTCAACTATTTCTTGACTAGCCAGGAAAATGGTTGTTATATTTTGTGTACATTCAGACATGTCTTGTAGTGATATGGTTCAATATCTTGCATCAGATCGCATTTGTACCTCGATATTTTGGGTCACTATCTATGAGAATCGTGGTTGTTAAATATTTATTGGAAAATATATCCTCGGTTTATTGTAAAGAGGGCATTGTCAAGAGAGCAGAGGGAGCGAGAAACAATAAAAAATGTATCGATATAATGAGGGAAATATTTCGTTATATCTGCTGATAAGTTGTATACTGTAATTTGCTTATTAATCTGAAGGTTGTGAAAGGTAATTAGCGTGAATGGATGTTTTTCTTTTTTCTGTCCCTTAATAATGGTAACATTAGGCATATTACCTGAATTTCGAAAAACATTTGATTTCCGTTTGCAATCAACACCTTTCCTGCCTTGAGATTTCCATCATTTTTCAATATAAAAATGTGTTTTGTGAGAATAAAAATATTTCTTTGATCAAGAATTATTATTATATTCCATCAAGACATGGTTTAGCCGTTTGCCATAATGGCTGCAAGATTTTTTGACAATGGGCAACACTGAGTATCATATAGAAACATGTCTTCGTTACGTTTAATCATCGCGATTGATATGAAATGAGATTTCAAACATATTAAATCTACTTTATGTTGTTTTGACTTTTAAATTAATTGTTTTGACTGGCACTGTCTTATTCCACAACATATCTATAGCTGTAATGTGTAAAGCACAATCAATTCATCATCTATTTATAATGTAGAGAGAGAGAGAGAGAGAGAGAGAGAGAGAGAGAGAGAGAGAGAGAGAGAGAGAGAGAGAGAGAGAGAGAGAGAGAGAGAGAGAGAGAGAGAGAGAGAGAGAGAGAGAGAGAGAGAGAGAGAGAGAGAGAGAGATGCAAAATATCTTTCCATGATCAGATATGTTTTGTAAATTGGAAAAATACAGTAATTATTGTAGTGCTGTGGCCATAGCAGCATTGTGCTTTTTCAGTTAATTATAGTCGTACGGATTTGTCTATTTTGTGTCATTCTTGTGAGTCAAGTCTGCAACACTTGCTACTTTTTCAACTTTGTGTTCTTTTAATCTAATTTTATTTTACTTGCTATGTACATAGTTTTTAGAGTCCATTAGGTGAAAACTATTACACATTTCTCAGCAGATTTTGTTTTACATACCTCAGTCATATGAATATATATATATATATATATATATATATATATATATATATATATATATATATATATATATATATATATATATATATATATATTACTTTAATCATGCAGATATTTCTTATAATAAACATGACGTGTTGTTTGACATAGTTATGTGCAAACGTTTAGAAGAGGATACATGCATTCATCTCGTGTTGTCGGTGTTTAAATATAAACAGGTTTAATTTCTTTTCACATAAGTTAAAATGTTCGGATTTTAATACATTCAGAATTTGTGTATAAACAAGCATTGTCTCATGACTCATAATTTGTCTATTAATTAACGTTTTCAAAATCTTTACATTTGTAAAGAAGACGGTTTTGATGATTCAAATATCAAAGAAATATAAATTCATGTATACAATTATAACTTATAAAGACAAGCGAAGAGCATGCCATTGTTGTATATACTGTATATGAGTTCATTGTATCTTAGAAAAATATCACTAAATTTTCCGTAACAATCACAGTCCAGCATCTTTCCTATACGCTCATTTTTTCCCATTCTTCTTATTTGTTTTCATCATCGTCACCACCACCATCATCATCATCATCTAGGACAATGCACATATAAATAAATTGTTTATCAAACGAATGACTTTCATTTTTTAGTCAGTACTGTAAAATACATTAGGCCGACCTTTACTTCCTGACAGGACCTTTTCATTTATTCTCGTCAGAAAGTATCACAGCTTAGAATCGATAACTACAATCAGCGTCAATGGGTTGTCTAAACAACTCCAGATGTTCCAATGAAAGTAATAAATCGGGTATAACATAATAAAAGTGTTGATAAAACGGAAAACCGGTGTCGATGTAATTTACCTATACGATCACAGATTGTAATATGCACGTGCGTTTAGATTTTCTGTGTAGCTAACCTGGATTTCTTCAGATGGTTCCTGATAACCGTTTAACCGCAGAGACATTTTAGTCACTCCAAGCTTGTTGAATATCATCCTATCTTGCTCTTGCTCATTATCTTGCGGCGTAAATTAAAACGCTCCGAATACATATTTTGGTGTAGTAAGACCTTGTCTGATACTTATTTGCCATGAAAACTGCCCCAAAATAGCGGTTGGATAGTTCGCATCGGTGGTAAGTGTTAGAAACAACAGTGTTGAAGTGGTTCCTGACGGAATAAATGATAACAAAACATGATTCTGTATTCGTTGAAGGAGTAAACACAGGTTTCTACTAAGTCAATGTTGACAACTCAATGTTGCTGCTGCACAACCTTCACGTCAAACTGGTGAGATAAGGTAACTGAGTTTAATTCCAAAACTAGCCTTGCGAACAACTCTACCAAACCCAAATAGGTGACGGGAGGGAGGAGTCTCCCTCAAGTTGTGATTGGGGCTGTGCAAATTCAAAGGTTAATAGTCGCTTTGGTTTATATTGCATAATGCATTGGTACATCTCCTGCATCGTGTCAGATGTTTGAAATAGTATATGGTCTATAATATGTATTATTAGTTGCATATTTAACTAACATCATTGTTGGACAGGATGCACTACCTGCTGCTGCATAACTCCCTCCCCTTCTCACCCTGCATCACAGTCCAGCCTGGGGCTGAGGATAAGGCCTGGGATAATAGATCAGCCTGCGGCCGAGAGCACATCCTGGGGCTAAGGGCCCAGTCCGGTGCTATAATCAGTCGTGAAGCGCTCAGTGCATAAGCGACTTTAAGCATGGAAAATATATATCGGTAGATGCATTTGCAAACCGACAGAATTATAAATTTGACTTTTGTATAATATGCTAATAACCACTATGGCTGTAGTAAGTCGTGCAATATAGTAATTTCCTAATAAGATCAAAATTATCACTCTGCCTGATTATGACAATATGACACCTATAAATAATAAAACAAACAGGGCAAGAAACGGGGGTAAAGTACACATGCATATAGTGATATAAGGGCATCTCGCTGCGAGTGACCTACGACGAGGTGCATGTATTACTCAGTTAACTTGAAAAAAAATAAAATTACTCTAGCTAACTGTCAGGTAGTGGGAAAAATTTGTAGATGATTCATGCTTCATGTATACACATATTTCCTTATAGTTAATTTAATAGCACCTGGACTAATCTGAGTAAGGATTTTGTAAGATTAAAAATTTAAACTGATTCTAGAAACGTTGAAACCGCCTATTTGTTGTTTAATCATTACGCAACGACCCGTTCAAGTTTAACTTCAAAGTGATTTCTACAACCAGGTAGATACGCCTTTGTTTTGCACTCAGTGATATCAAGACTGGCTTTTCGGGAACGGAAATCCGAGATCAACAGGTAAGCAATAAAATGTAAGGCAGTTTTCATTTAGACTAGACCGTATCTAATCAAAACTGAGAGATTAAGATCTAGGTGGAGTCTCAATAATCAATTTGTTTGAACCAAATCCATTCATTAGTACATGTTTAACCGTCGATAGAGGTGGATCAAGGAGACGTTAGGAGATATTAGACTGTACTCAGAGTCTCGAAGTTGGGTACTCATTAAAAAGCTGGAAGGGAATTTAGCAAAATCATAACTTTGAATTGCGAACAAAGGCTTCTGGATGGTAATATGTCTTCGCCAGAATTTGTCTCACTTTCATAACTAGGTGTTGTAAGATTGATAAGCTATTATGTACATTTCAATCATTAGAAATGGCATCCTCCATGTATAGCTTAATTGTCAATATATCGCATTAGCTTAGAGGGAATTAGTAACATGCAAAATTAACATATGTACATTTTCAGATTCTTGTGTTGCATCGTTATGCATGACTGATATCTTTGAGAATTGTGTTAGAAGTTGTATTTGCTCTAGTTGTATATGAATATATGAATTATACAGACTTAGTCATTGTTGGATGTGTGAACATATAATTAGGTATTTGTTTATTCGTACATCTTATATAATTCGTAGGGTAGGACATTCATGTATTTATTGTTGATTATGGTAGTTTACAACATCGAGAAGTTGTCAGTTAGTAATTCGTACGCATGCATCAAAAGTCGTTGATTATATTATTATTGCTATAGAGCAATTATTATAGAACAAAACCTGTATGGAACATTTAGATGTGACTGCGTGAGTTGACCTGAATATTTATTTGCCATTCTGATGAACGGTCTTCGAGAGCGTGTTTAGTTCTTCTAATATTAGAGCAAGGAGACAATATTATACGTCCATTCTAATTACACAGAAAGCATTCCGGATGGGTGTGAGTGACAACCGCGATTATTTCGAGAAAATACAAAAAATGACATATTCACAGTTGACAATTACTATCGTCATATGAATTGGAAGTCTTAAGTGAGGTGTTTCCCTTCGGTGTTGATTTTGTTCTCATCAGTCCGCCTATTGTTTCTCTTTTGTTACTTTGGGTAACCTTGACTATGTTCTAACCTGGCACTTCCGGATCCGTCCTTCCGCCACTTCCTTTACTCTCTAGCAGCAGAGAGGCCGAACCCTACAAGGTTGCAGAGACCTTAGTTTTGAAAACTAAAGGTTCCTACGAAGGGTGAAAAACAAAGTTTTTGGCTTAACACTAAAACTTTCTCTAATTGATCAGATTTATTTTTCGACCTTTTCATTTTCACGTGCTGGTCACTACGTGTTGGACGTTCAGCATCTCTGCTGCAATGGATTTTAGCCAAAATTGTATCAAGTCCGTTACGATATCCTGACCTGAGATCATGTAAATGTATTGTTACAAAATCAAAGGGAGCAACATATGCATTTTGAAAAGAAATTTCTAAATTTGTTCATATTCATGTCCCCAGCAAACCAAGTATAATAAATATGTTTCAGCGCATGATTATCAACTCCGTTGAACACATCTAAAATGTTACAGTTATCCATGATCACTTTGGGTATTTGTGTATAACGCTGTGTAACATAAATCACATCCGTGATTTTGTGACGGCCTCGAGAAAATATCCGAGATGGATTGGATTGTTTGTCCATCATGACATCATCGTATACCACTTCCATCCAGATCATCTACAGATGGTGCTTCATCAATATTAGTAATAAAGTCGATGACCTCATTGTCTTTATTTAACACTTTTGCATTTTCATTAAAATCTTTAAGTACTTCGTAACATCGTTGATCATCTACAGATAGCGCAACTAAATACAATTTATCCCACTTCAGTTATCTCATTATTAGATTATGCAGTAATTGCATCTTCCCACTCCAGGTCGGACCTTTTTATAATCATTCTGATAGAATTTGGTAACGCTAGATGGTGCCTTACTGGCTCCTGTTTTCGTGTCGCAGAAAAGACAATAATATCAATATAACAAATAATGAGATGATATTGCTTTCGATGTAGAGCATCAAACATCACCATTGGTGGGACCGCTGGATTGTCGACGATAACAACAAAAAACAAGAGACCCGCACTTACAGGCAAGTGTGTAAAATGTGGTACAAGCAAACCCAAATTTATTTACGCGTCGCAAATCGCGCGTGATGGTGATATCGCTGCTTCGTTAGGGAAATTGCCATTGGCTAAATACCCAGGCAAGAAACACCTTGCAGGATATAATTTTTGTGGTCCTGAAACTCGTCTCGATATCAGACTCGATAGCCAAGATCAACCAAAACCTGGAGAGATTCCAGTAAATTAGATTGATCAAGAGTGTCACATTCATGATGTCGCGTATAAAGGTCCAGATATGTAACAACGGCATCTCGCAGATGTGAAATTGATTCATGCGTTAGATTCTATACCTAATAGATCTCTCGGAAAAACTCGCTAGCTTACTAGTAAAATCATCAGATATTTCTTCGTAATAATATGCAAATATTTTCTACGACTCATGTGGACACTGCCCAACAGAGGGTGGCGGTTTACCATGATTGCCATACATAAACACAGCAATATTTTTTGTAACATCCAATCAAAAAATATTTGTAATACCTCTAGCGTATATATCGTGTTCCAGATAATAATTTTATGAGTATATTTTTCACCCATTTGTGACGGCTCTCTACATCATCTAAAGAAACTATTATATGTATATAATTTTACACCAGGTTCTTTTATTTCCCTGGCGAGTTTGTGCGTTGGTGTGAAAATGATCATATCCGAACTATTACTAAATAAGTTAATCGCACGAGTTGTTTTACCTGAATCTCCACACCCATTAAGATAAACGGTCTTATGTCTAGCCATAGGATCATACAGGGATGGTGCAGATAATTTTGATACTAGATTATTTTTGTAGTATATCTTCGCAATTTCAACAGCGGCAGATTCAGAATAACTAAGTATATCCTCATATTTTTCCTCCACGTTCCAAATTAACCATTAATGAGAAGTGGTTTTAATAAATCTTTATAGTTTTGTGTTCATAAAATAACTCTTTCGCGACTCTGACAGCGTAACGAGGAAATCTGTTTATCATCGATAATAGATTTATCGAAACGTACGCTAGGATCGAAGATCTTAAATGAGAAACTGCGATGATTCGCCATCAGTATAGCTCACAATGGTACCTAGTTTTGTTTCGTCTGATAAATAAGCATTACATCGGATTATAAATGTTTTTGCCATCGTATCAGCGATTATAAAATCCAGTTCAGCATCGTCCATAATCAATCATGTACACACTCGTTTATGATCTTGTGATCCTCATTGTGTAAATTTACCGATTTTTTTTCTGCTGAGATATTTCGCAAGTTTCTCATCGTGTTTAACAAGATCGGGATTAGCATTAAATGAATTAGGTTCTGACAACCAAACTTTTTCTGTGAACTATATGACATAATTGCTTCAGTTACGTTCAACGATATTAAAATTTCAGCATCATTCTTATACCGGAATCGTACTATTGGACACCAACAGTTTTCTGAAAAATGTCTTCCAAACCACGCATAAATAACCGGATGGAGATCCTAGTATAACCCAAACAACTCTATGCGGGCGAATCCGGTTAAGTCAAAGTCTTGTAAGGGTCCATTTATCGCAACCCCGGTATTGTCATGTGTATGATCTCTTAAAGTATTTAAAACAATCTCCATATCCTAGAAAACTTCCAGGAAAAGACGTTGCAATATCAACTGCGATAACGTCGTTGTAATCATATTTATTATTCAACAATCCACTGTGCCCGTATTCAATACATCTCCTCACGACATCTTCAAGAAATTCCAATCATGTCGGTTTCCATGAGTTTTCTCCTGAGCGTAATGACCAGCAAACGATGGTACGATAAAACAATTATTTAGTAATTGTCTAACTTTGACATTTCAGAACCATATTTCAGCGCAAGGAGTTCCATTTCTTCATTTAGAGATTCTGTATGATAAATATCGCCGTAGGACCGTGCAAATTGATAATGATAATCATACTCAAAACTCTGAAACAGCCAAACAGAAACACGGTCACTTTTACTGATATCATCAATAGCACAGAATACATCACCGTAGCAAAATTTAACCATTCTGTCTTGTGGAAATACAGTTACAGCATTAGTCCATGCATATGCGTTATGATCAATGATTGTTATAGGGTTTCCATTTTTATATATATTTCGGTTTGTACAAAATCTCTCCGGTTATTGTCTTCACTGTTACTGGAAGTCTTAATAACTTTTCTAGCTCAGCAAAGTCGCTGATAGAGGCTCCACTATCTTTAGCTTTTTCAGCCCATGTTTTTATTTTTTACGTCGTAAATCTGTCAAAAGGTTTCCCCGTGTCTTGTTTGTAAAGTGTTATATGACTCGCTCAGCAACACAATTTATTCTTGATGTACTTAAGGATGACAATTTCATAGGTTTGAGGTCCCGAATGTGAGGTTTATCATTTAACGGATATAACGCGTTCACAACAGCAGCTACTGGATAAGATCGCTCATAATACAGTTTGTCTAGTCCAGTCTGTATTCTTGGCTTCGAATTTTCACCAAGGACAATATTTTTCCCTGAAATTTGGACGAATTCGCACTTGTCTCGGATAATCCAAACATCATCTTCGGTCTTTTCAATATATGTTACTAAAATAATATATTTCCGAACATCGATTTAGTCATTAATCTCTCTTCCTCGTTTGTCCCTCATCAGAAAGACTTTATTTCCAGTCCTGAATGTGGACCATACATGAGCCGCACCATCGTCACGAAGTTCTTTGGGGCTTCACAGATACATTTAGTTATATTCGCATTCGTTAAAGCTAGATCTTGCATTGAGAAACTAAATTGATGTAGTCTCAAAAGATAAAATCAATCAGCGGCAGGCTAAATTACGGATTATTCCTGAATATTATAATTAATATGTATTTAAGGAAAATTTGTATATATGATTCAACCAAATCACTTTCTCTGGCTTAAGACTGGTTATACGACTCCGTGTACGAGTTATATTATCATATGAAATGCATTGGACACGAGAATCTATGGCTAAACCTGTGTATACGGTGTGGTGTTGGAGTGCGAGGAAAGATGCACCTGTGTGGGCAGTTTGGTGGTAAAAGATACAGAGAGTTGAAACGATATTACGATAACAAAATATAACGCTGAATCTATTATAAAAAAATCAAGATTATCTAGCTAGATTTTCATAATAATGATTTAAACAAATAGTAGTTAGTATGTAAATGGAGCAAAATAAGTTTATGGCACATCCAATCATCACCAATTATGACGAGTTTTGCGATGATATCATTGGGAACTGCAGATTGAAAAAACAGTCGGTATTGTTAATAAATTTGGTTACTTTGGGTTTAATACCAAAGGAAATAAAACATTTGTATCGCGAGTATTATTTTGGATTGATCGAAGATGGGTATATGGTTGATCATATCATTGTCGATAAACTTGACAACTCACTTGTAAATCTTCGAATTGTCACGCAAAGTGCAAATTGTAAGCTTCGACAAACTGGGGGTATACAATGTGCAAGAGCTATTATATCTATAAACATAGAGAATGGGGAAGAAAGTATATTCAAGTAAATTTATTCTGCTAATGAATACTTTAACATAGCATCTCCCTCGGTGGAATACGTGGCAGACGGTGTTACAAAATCTACTATTTCTTTCAAATATCGACAGAATTTTATATTCCGGTACCTGGTATTAGATGATCAAGCGAGACATCTGAGGCAAGCATAAAACTTTTCAGTATTGCAGTTATTGTGCTTATGTTAGGAACATACAAGCAATAGTACATGGTATTATTTAGCTAATAAGATCTTTTGCTGTTGGCATATCATTCAGAAAATAACATAAGATCTGAGAAACAGTAACATGGTTCTCCAGCAGGTGGTGGTTTAAGCGAATATACATAAACTGTATTCGATGACACGAAACATTCTTTGATCACATTTAACTAAAATTTATTATTTTCTATAAAATTTTATTTTGTACGATTTTTATCAAACTTGTCGTTTTTTACGCTTTTTGTTGTTTTCTGTTTCTTCAGAAAATTCAGTCGATTTTATCGTTGTTTGTCGTTGAGTTTGCTCGTTTTCGTTACGTCAAACCCAAGGGAAGTAATGGAAAATTAACATTAGGTTTTAAATTTATCTATCAAATACTGGGTATTTCCGTTTTATATCGTAATTCGATAACAAACTGATCATACAAATCTACACAATACTAGCAAAAAACCGAGCAAAAAACAAAACATTATTATGTTAACTTTCCTTTAACCTGGGTTTTTACCCAACGAAAACGAGGAAATCTAACGAAAAACTTTGTTCACGCTGCACAACAGATACAGGCACGGTCAATATTGTATGTTTTGTACACTTCACTTATGATAGCGCATTCAGGTAAATCATAGTTCGTCCAAGAAGACTCACCAATTTTCTTTATATATAAATGTACTCCCACCGCCGATTGATAGAGCATTCGGATTAACAAAATAACGTTTTACAAAGCTAATACTACAATAACCTTGCCGGCGGTCTCAATAGGCAACTTTCCCTATATATATAATATGGCAACTAGTAAATGAAAACTGACCATAATTTATTTAGATAATAAGACTGTATAGTTTGTTTACCTTAAAATCCACGTACATATTTCGCACAGTGCATCACAGGCAATCAATATTTATTGTCTGGAAGGTGTCTGGCTGGCTGGCAGGCTGGCTGGCTGGCTGGCTACCTGGATGGCTGTATAGTTAGGCATGTTATTGACCATGCCCTAGTAATGCCTGATCTTAGAGCAAACATAATTTAATTATCTATATGCAGAATTACATAAAATCATATATTTTACACAGAATCTATTAAGAAATCGGCTACATTGTTTTTATTTTGCATGAAAAATACACGTAATGCGTGTGGATTAAGTGCAACTTGCCTTTAATAAATTATGCCATTTCACAGAAGAATTATCGTTTATTTTGTCAATCCGAATGCGCTATCATGTGAAGTGTACAAAAACATATATTACATATGCCTATATTTATGTGTGGCCAATTTCTAGCACATGAAGATATTTTAAGAATATCCGCTATGAATAGATCAATCTCATTGGTAACGGCTGAAACGCATTGACTCAGTATTATTCCTGTTACGCAGAGTTATATATTTCTATAATAATTCTTCCAAACTGGAAAATAAAATCATATTTTACACAGAAATTGTGTTTTTTTTTTGTTAATAAAATCGAAAACTGTGGTTCTATTAGGAAATGGGATTCTGTATGATAAATATTTTATTATATTTATAATAAGCTCCAATTGTTCATTACTAGCGCGTTTAAACTCCTATGCTGAGGTCGGTGGTTCGAAACTCGTGAAAGGCAAATTGTCTGCGAAGGCAATATTATGTCTAAATATTTATTTATTGGAGAATCAGAGATATATGAACTCAAGATTTAGCAAAGAAAACACACTTCCCACTATGTAAACACATAGTTGTGCTATTTTGGCACACCTAGATGTTGCCATGGTGGGGCGTGTGTGCCTTTGCTGGATGTATATAAGATTTCTTCGCCTCGTTAAATTAAGTTAGGATCAGTTTGTGTTGTCTTGTGTATATGTTATGTGTTGTGCTGTCTTGTGCCGTCCAAAAATAAGCAGCGGGGGTGATGTAAGGTCGCGACCTTGTGACTTCACTAAAGGGGTAAAGACACAATCGCAAAACTAAAATAAACCGAATAAGCTTCCAGGTCACAAAGACCATCAATCTTCTATGTTTGTTGAATTTCGGATACGGATATCTAGTAATTCTCATAAGGGCAACAAACAAAATCTGGTTGGTCACTACTAAAATAAAGATCGAAACAAACGCAGACAACTCTCTGAGTCTCTAATGTAACGGTTTCGGATATATAGAGATTTCTTAGGGGTAAATGACTAAACAAAAATAGGAACCTCGTTAGGTTTATCTGATATAATTATGGAATGGTAGATCGAATGTCTTCCCGCGCTTCTTATTTTTGCTCATTTTTATATTAAATACACACACATATACATATATTAACACGTAGATATTTCAAACTATTGACAATAATATTTCATAATTATGTATTGTATCAAAGAAATTGGATAAACCATTATTTTGTTATCATTGATTTGGAAATTAAATTTCTTTTGTTGTTTCGAATTGAGTCACAAAACTCATTATGATCTCACATACAGATTGATACTAAGAGTTTTCCCCTGTAAGTCGAAGATGCGATTGCTTTGGTTTGTAAGTTTGAAGTGTATTCTTGATAATAAGGGATTATGAACATGCAAGTACACGGGGTTTATTGGCTTTGACACTATCAACCACCCGGTTGTATCCCGCGGGGAAAAAGTATATAATATGTACCCTTGCTGGGCCTGGCTAGACTGAGGTTGCTAGACTTTGAAAGATCTATCTGGAAACTAAATTCCACAATATAACTTACAAGACTAATTGCGATTGTTGTTGTTATATTTACAATACCTGGCGAGATATGACGGCCTGTACCAAGTGGGTCGTTATCATGCTTTAGTATAACCGGTGGTATTGCTATTTTTCACCATGACTCATTTACTTCCGGATAATATTTTTTAATGAGTTCAGTTAATGATTTCTTCATTTCAGCGTTTTTTTAAATCTGGTATAATAAATGTTTGTAATTGTTCTTCTGTTATTGTATAATGATTAAGAAATAATTGCTTACGTCTTTGATCAGTGTAAAGAATATTGAGTGTTGTCGCAAGGTTTATGATACTTCGATTGGCGATGTGTACATCGAACAAGAAACAATATAAGTGTTTTATTGACTCGGTTATTTGCTGTTAGATAGTATGATAATAATGCTGTGATAATGAAATAAGTAAATTTCTTAAATCGTTAAACGTTTTGTCGTATTCAGGCTTAAAAGTATCTAAAAGTTCTTTAAAAGGTATTTCTCTAACACTATCTCTAATACCCACGCTAAGGTCTTGGATGATATCAAAACTGATCTAAATATCTTGAGAGATCCTTTTACCGTCAAAATCGGCAAAGTAATATCTATTGTTGTTTGGAAATCCAAATCTTATATAATTCCATGGATGTTTTCCTTGATATTCTGGATCTTTAATGAATTTGTCGTCACTTGTTTTAAACTCATTTTTAGTTGGCTCTGAAACTCCATTATAAACCGGAGAAACTTCACGCCATCCTAACACTGATCTGATTGAACTTTGATAAATGTCTACGAGGTAACCACGAGAATTTATTTCAATGAAAGCTGATAATGTTGGTTCGTAATCAGTGATCACTATTTTAGATTATTTTCCTGTGATAGATTTAATTCTGTGTTGGAACTCGTCATTAATCTCATCTACTTAATAACAACCAGTTGAAATTCTAACAACTTGCCAATAAGGTTTTCCATCCGGTTTATTCTTTTTCGCAAATACCAGTGAATTATTTGCTGGTAATGAACTGACTGGTTTCGACCTGATATTTGGTTAGCTATTATAATTGCGCTAATACTATCTGGCTTGCTGAAATTGCAGTTGGAAAATTAAAGCTAAATTAAGGATTGGTCGAAGTTACTGACATCATAGTAGTTTTGATGACGTCCTATTAGTGACGATCTATTGCAATAGTTCTCTTGACTCTGTCAAGGACTCAGACATTATTGTTATCATTATTATTTTTTTTCCATTTTTCCGCTTTGGTTATTGTCACTAGTGATTATGAATGCTTCATCATAGGATTTCATTATCGTTACGAATTTCTCATCAGATATCTTGCCATCGATTAGAAATTCAGAAGGATGACAGCATAATTTAATGTATGCGGATGTCACTCTGTGTACTTTCTTCATGTACTCGCCTAATTTATCACTCGCGCATGTAGATATTTTCTTAGCTATATTACTGAGAATTCCTGCACATGTTGTTGCCGTAGAAACTATAATCATTAAAACCGCAGGGGCCGTCATCATTAACGTTGATAATAATAACCCGGTTTCAGCAACTACAGCAGAAACCGAATAACGACTATATCAATAACAACCATGTATTTGCGATAATTTATTACTTTCCGCTGTAATCGTCAATGATATTTATTAGTTCAGTCTGACACTTACACGCCTGATTGTATCTGTGACGTTGAATGTCAATGAATGACCCTGTCATTTAATTCATTATACCTAATGACCTTAGGTAATTAATTGAGGTGCTTTAGTTACAAATTCCAGACACCACCAGTAATTAACCGAGACCATACTTCTATCCGATGATTCCATAGTAAATGTTTCTTCAGCATCTTTAACCAACATCACAGATACAGTTCTAGACAAGTTATTAGTTAATGGAGATGTGGTAATTATTCTAAATTCTACACCGCTAAACACAGACAACATATACACACCGGTGATTTCTACAGTGTGTTTGAATGTTTTATTTCGTTTTGTCCATGTAGCTAATTCTGATGAATAAAGAAAATATAACTATCTATTGTATGAATATAATCAATAAATCCTGGATTGTTGTTTTGAGCTTGATCAAGATCATACTTTATGCGAAATATCGATTTGTAGCTATTATCACGATTTATAGTTGTATCGATCACTAAAACTTTTCACAACAATCGCAGCTAAATCTCCAAACCCTTTAGGATTTTTAATATTAGCAACAGCATCTTCGATAAATTTGTCATTTAAGTTAACTTTTTCTTCTTTTTCTGCTTGACGTTCCTTTATATCACTTATTTCAGCACGAGCGTGGTCTGCATCCTCAGGTATTTCCGCGACTGCCATCACAACAGCTGTTTCGCAGAATAGCTGTTTCGGATGGAAGTTCTCTAAAAATCTTGTTTGTTTTTTTAGTACTTTGTGCTATTTTTTTTCAGTTTCTTCAGCGGTTTTCTCTAACAGAGGTAGCATACCTTTAGTGGTCTCAGTGATAGGTTTAGATAATTGTTTTATATCCTCTTCAAATTCAACTAGAGATTCCAGACGTGATTGTAGTTGTTGTTTAACAGAATCATGAACAGGTAGGTATTTTAATTGCCTCCAGTAGCTATCGAGTTAATTTATTTGAGTGAGGTTCACCAATCATCTTTGATTATATTTATACTGGCTGTTTAATGTTTAGCAGCAGAGAGGCTGAATGACATACGCTTTGTGACCAGCACGTGAAAATGTAAAGATGGAAAACAATCTGGTCAATTAGAGAAAGTTTTAGTGTTAAGCCAAAAACTTCGTTTGTATGAATCTTTAGTTTTCAAAGAAGGTCTCTACAACTATGTAGGTTTCAGCCTCTCTACTGCTTTTCTTCTCCCCACCGACTGCTTACGTCAAAATAGACCTTATACGTGCTCTCCATGGATCTTCCCTCTGACCGATCCTCGAATGTCTCCTCTCACAACTCTCTTACTTTCATCGACAATATAATAAACAAAAGTCTAAGATTATTAAGGTTAAGTTTGTTGAGGAATATAATACTGACATCACGCACATCAAGGGAAAAGACAATTTAATAGCAGTTTCACTTTCCCGTGTATATAAATATTATTTCATGTACACTTTCCATAATTCATAAGACTTCCTGTTATGTAATTCTTAAAACTCATATTTGATTAATCTATGGAAAAAAGAAAGCTTTATTATAAAAAATCTTTCTTTCATGATGGTGGAAAATATTATGTCTATCTATCTATCTATCTATCTATCTATCTATCTATCTATCTATCTATCTATATATCTATATATATATATATATATATATATATATATATATATATATATATATAAATAAAAATAAATATATATATATATATATATATATATATATATATATATATAGATATATAGATATATATATATATATATATATATATATATAATTGTTTGTTAGTATTAAATATTTTATTTCTGTTCCATTGCATGATACTCTAATGATAATTTTGTTCGTTGAATTTTTTTTCATAAATTCAATTCATTTTTGTTTCTAAATCATAAAAAGCCAGTAGATGAAAATTTGTATCTTTTGTTGACCTCGATACAGAGCCAATGTGACATTTTAGTGTAAACAACTGTTTTGATTCATTTCAACGGTGGGAAATGTTGGTTTTAAGCGAAGACTATACTAGACTATGTGATAAGTGTGATGTAATCTTTCTACGTTGTTCGGTAGAGAGGTGATTACGTAACCTCCATCTGGGTATCTGTTTTGCGTTTCAGATAGGCTTAATACTCATGTTATGATAAGAATTCAGTCAGTGGTATTAAACCTTTGAAGCTGAAACGTGTTTTGTTCTGGCCCGTTTGAGTTAAACATTTTTTTTTCTGAATTATTAATTTATTTTGCTTGGAAAATTCTAGTGCTCATCAAAACTTCTTGACAACGCATTATCAAAATGAATTCTAAACTAGATTATTAGTTCTTTGTGATTCAGCCAATAACTGTTTACACATCAGAACAAAGCAGGCATGTCAAACCGTCATCGTCTTCCCTCTTGGAGTTTCATCGGGATCCGAACAGTGTTTCACATAAAACATTTTATTTACACGACATATCTTTTAAATCTCATATTTATTTTGTGTTTGATTCATAAAGCCTCAGTCATTTTTCTTATTTGTACTTTGTTTTTTCTAGGGAAACTATTTTTTTAATTTTACAAAGCTTTTTGTCTTCACACTTTTCTTGTTATTTTGTACTAACCTAGACGTAACAGATGAATGAATGCTTTCGACAGGAGTGTGAAGTGAATTTACAATGGCGTCCCGGCGGCCAGGGGGTTCTTATAGAGACTGAGTCAACATGATTTTCCTCTTTCGTCAAAGCGTATTTGGGACTTTGTTGGTTGATAAACAAATTTTGGCGAAATGTTCCTTGTGTCATAATTCCATCCTTTATAACATCCAATCAAACGTGTGACAATGGATGATTTTATCATATCTCCCAACCAAGTCCTCGTTGTTGAACTGCTCGTTTTTAAAAAGAATACATCTGTTTCAAATTAATGGAGAATTATTTTAGGAAAATGTAAATTCACTTACTGCAGGAAGATAATGAGGATGTACAAATCCTCTTTGGGGGGATAACACTTGTTTCATCCTTCACCTTAAGCAGGTAAATCAGAATCCACATTGAATATGATGTTTCAGCAAAGGTCCATCTATGTTTCCCATGGAGTTCTACCTGACGATATGTGAAAAAATGAAACTCATTTCTTCTTTCAGTTCAATAGGATAGCGACATTACTTGTAGAATCGTACGCTGTTGTTCATGATTTGAGTAGGAGCGAAAGTGATCTTACCACCCATGACATCAAAATTAAACCTGTGAGATAATGTAATTGGCAGCGTTTTACCGTTAGAAACTCCATCATGGGACGACGAGAACGTGCATAGTAATTTATCAGAATTCGTCCGATATTGTTTTCCTTTTGTTTTCATTGCTTTCATGACTTTGTCTTTGAAAGGAGCTGAGATCATTTGCATGAGATATCCTGCTGAAATTTTCATGTTAGATATATTTAATCTAAGATTCAGTGGTGGTAAATTATTTTTTTGGAATAGCCAGGATAATTTGTAAAGCTGTTTTTGAAGGTGATCATTGAGTATTCCTACGACAAAAGTAGTTTAAACCTCGGCGATATTTATTACTTCAGTGGGAAAAAACGATTTCTACTGAAGCCACTTCCAAGTGAGCTTCGTCAAATATTTGTATGGAATGCGATAATTTGGCCGTGAAACAACATAGTTTGCTACTGGGAAACACATAAAAAGGTAAGTAATGTTAAATAAGATGGTTATTTAAAGTTTGTTGGTGGTGTTCAACCACTTGTTACTTGGTGTCATTGATTACTCCCCACGGAAGGGAGTTGTGTCTGGCACTGAAATGGCTACCGTGCTTTTTAGCAAGGGATTAAAATATAGAGAACATATATAACTGCAGAGGAAAACAGTTAGAATGTAATCCTCCCAGTTGCTCCGAAAGCACAATACTCAGGGAGTTATGATGGTTATTATTGACTTTGAAGTTCTTAGACAGATAAACTCTGAGATAGGATTGCAGAAATGCTTGGCAGTATGCTTGTAACTTATTCTTTTTATATTCAATGGTTGTAAATCGGCTTGCCAAAATTCCAGACCAGTGATGGGGGTGAAGCGTGGGATTGGTGAAAGGGAAAGGGAATGGGTAACAAGACTTCTAATATCTCTTTCCTTTATGGGTATGAAGTTTTCCCACTTTACATTTTCTTCCATACATAATGATTTCGATGTTACGCACATCGTCGTTTCTAATTGTCGCTGGTTGTAAAACGGGAAGTACAAAGTTCTATTTAATATATTTATGTTCATATGTTCCAAATTATAGACATTGGGACCAAGTTACGCACTTGTCCTATGATACGAAAAAATTATGTAGTCCAGTTTTTGAAAGTCTTTGTCAAAAGTGTGGTTCGTTTTGTTCGATGTGAGTCATTGAATCTAATTTCTCTGCTTAACAATTCTTTCTTTCTTAATTGTCTCCAACTGTCAGAATAACGGCTCAGACACGGCTACTTCATTTACAGGATCACATCCACTGCTACAATGGCGGGACTGATTTCTATCTTTGAGAATTTGTGGGAACAGGTTGATATCTTTACGACTATGCCGATTTGTAAAGCATTTTCACGTACGTCTCTTCAAGATTCTTTGAAAACATTCCATAACACTGACTTTATTTTCAGGATTTTAGTGCTGAAAACACGAATGCTTCTTTTTCCAATTCTCTTTTGGAAACCTTGGTAAAAAGTTTCTGCGTGCGACACGAACTGGATTGTATTAAATGCTGGCTAAAAGTGTATCAAGGTTACAGCTACAGTTGAATTGTGAACCCCTTTTGTATACTTCTTATATGTTTGTGTGGTACAATTACTGCTGAATTGTCATACCCTGTTGTATACTTTCATAGGTTTGTGTGCTACTATTACATCTGAAATGTCAACACCTGTTGTATTCTTTCATAGGTTTGTGTGGTACTATTACTGCTGAATTGTCAACTCCTGTTGTATACTTCTCATAGGTTTGTGTGGTACTATTACTGCTGAAATGTCAACTCCTGTTGTATACTTTCATAGGTTTGTGTGGCAATATTACTACTGAATTGTCAACTCCTGTTGTACACTTCTCATAGGTTTTTGTGGTCCTATTACTGCTGAAATGTCAACCCCTGTTGTATACTTCTTATAGATTTGTGTGGTATTATTACTGCTGAATTTTCAACTCCTGTTGTATACTTTCATAGGTTTTTGTGGTACTATTGCTGCTGAATTGTCAACCCCTGTTGTATATTTCTCATAGATTTGTGTGGTACTATTACTGCTGAATTGTCAACCCCTGTTGTATACTTTCATAGGTTTGTGTGGTACTATTACTGCTGAATTGTCAACCCCTGTTGTATACTTCTCATAGGTTTGTGTGGTAATATTACTGCTGAATTGTCAACTCCTGTTGTATACTTCTCATAGATTTGTGTGGTATTATTGTTGCTGAATTTTCATCTCCTGTTGTATACTTTCATAGGTTTGTGTTGTACTATTACTGCTGAATTGTTAACCCCTATTGTATATTTCTCATAGGTTTGTGTGGTACTATTACTGCTGAATTGTCAACCCCTGTTGTATACTTTCATAGGTTTGTGTGGTACTATTACTGCTGAATTGTCAAATCATGTTGGATACTTCTCATATGTTTGTGTGGTACTATTACTACTGAATTGTCAACTCCTCTTGTATACTTCTCATAGGTTTGTGTGGTACTATTGCTGCTGAATTGTCAACCCCTGTTGTATACTTCTCATATGTTTGTGTGGTACTATTACTACTGAATTGTCAACTCCTGTTGTATACTTCTCATAGAATTGTGTGGTACTATTACTGCTGAATTGTCAACCCCTGTTTTATACTTTCTAGGTTTGTGTGGTAATATTACTGCTGAAATGTCAACTCCTGTTGTGTACTTCTCATAGATTTGTGTGGTACTATTACTACTGAATTGTCAACCCCTGTTGTATACTTCTCATAGATTTGTGTGGTACTTTTACTGCTGAAATGTCAACTCCTGTTGTATATTTCTCATAGATTTGTGTTTTACTATTACTGCTGAATTGTCATCCCCCTGTTGTATATTTCTCATAGGTGAATTGTCAACCCCCTGTTGTATATTTCTCATAGGTTTGTGTGGTACTATTACTGCTGAATTGTCAAACCCTGTTGTATACTTCTCATAGGTGTGTGTGGTACTATTACTGCTGAAATGTCAACACCTGTTGTATATTTCTCATAGATTTGTATGGTACTATTACTGCTGTAATGTCAACACCTGTTGTATATTTTTCATAGATTTGTATGGTACTATTACTGCTGAAATGTCAACCCCTGTTGTATATTTCTCATAGAATTGTGTGGTACTATTACTGCTGAAATGTCAACCCCTGTTGTATATTTCTCATAGAATTGTGTGGTACTATTACTCCTGAAATGTCAACTCCTGTTGTATACTTTCATAGGTTTGTGTGGTACTATTACTGCTGAATTGTCATCCCCTGCTTTATGCTTTCATAGGTTTATTTGGTACTATTTCTGCTGAAATGTCAACCCCTGTTGTACCCTTCTCATAGATTTGTTTGGTATTATTACTGCTGAATTTTTAACTCCTGTTGTATACTTTCATAGGTTTTTGTGGTACTATTGCTGCTGAATTTTCAACCCCTGTTGCATATTTCTCATAGGTTTGCGTGGTACTATTACTGCTGAAATGTCAACTCCTGTTGTATACTTTCATAGGTTTGTGTGGTACTATTACTGCTGAATTGTGAACCCCTGTTGTATACTTCTCATAGGTCTGTGTGATACTTTGAGTTATGTGTTTGACATATCTGACGAACAATAGGAGCAGGTAACGAAGAACAAGAAACAAAAAAATAAATAAATTTGAAAACCAAAACAAAACCTATAAAAGCAAACAATCAGAAGCAAATTAAATAAAAATGCAACACGAAAACAAATTAAGCAAACGACATATTTCTAAAATATAGCAAACGCTTTTACAATTATGATTTGAAACATACAATGTAAGTGATTCTGATCGTGTAATTAGGGTTTTGATAGCATGTTAAGTACATAAATAACCTTCAAATAAACGACATCTTGATTTTTAATAACCACAGACCAAATATTCATAATATTTGCTCTCTCTCTCTCTCTCTCTCTCTCTCTCTCTCTCTCTCTCTCTCTCTCTCTCTCTCTCTCTCTCTCTCTCTCTCTCTCTCTCTCTCTCTCTGCTTATCTACAGTCTGCAATATTTTTTTCAGGATCAGCCAAAGTCGATACAGACGTCGTTTCCAATTGAATGCACCAAGTGTCTTCAAACCCAAAATGATTGGCAACAAATAAAGTTTTCTTATCACATTACAGTGCCGTTTTAAGGCATTGGCACGCGCGCGAGGTTTCGGTTTTATGTTAGCAGTTTAGAACAATATTAATAAATATAACAATATGAAACACATGCACCTGGAAATGCAATGCAATACTCTATATCTGAGAGATTGAGGCGCATATCTGGTTACTTCCATGATTTGAGTTTGTTCCTAGGGCCCCCAAACTTCTTAAAACGGTTCTGTCACATTAACTTTCTCTTTCTATTTTTTCTACTTATCTTGTGTATATACGTGTATGTGCGTCCGTGCATGTGTGTGAGTGCACGCGCGCGCATGTGTGTGTGTGTGGGTGTCTGTGAAAGAGAGAGAGAGAGCATGATCGTCTAAGGCGATGCCTTAAAGGATAGGCGAATCACTTTGTCCTAATGGGCAAATTATTGTTTAGTAGTTATAATTCTACCTATTGTGAATAATGAAGTTATAATGATTAAAATATGAACATTGAATTCATGATGCGTAAAATATGAATATTGAATTCATAATGTGTTAAAAATGAATATGGCATTCATAATGTGTGAAAAATGAATATTGAATTCATAATGTGTGAAATATGAATATTGAGTTCATAATGTGTCAAATATGAATATTGAATTCATAACGTGTAAAATATGTATATTTAATTCATAATGTGTAAAATATGAAAATTTTATTCATAATATGTAAAATATGAATATTGATTTCATAATGTGTTAAATATGACTATTGAATTCATAATGTGTGAAATATGAATATTGAATTCATAATGTGTGAAATATGAATATTGAATTCATAATGTATTAAATATGAATATTGAATTCATAATTTGTAAAATATGAATATTGAATTCATAATGTTTAAAATATAAATTATGAATTCATAATGTGTGAAATAAAAATAATTAATTAATAAAGTGTAAAATATGAATTTTGAATTCATAATGTGCAAAATATGAATATTGAATTCATAACATGTAAAATATGAATATTGAATTTATAATTTGTACAATATGAATGTTGAATTTATATTACGTAAAATATAAATATTGAATTCGTAATGTGTGAAATATGAATATTGAAGTCAAAACGTGTAAAATATGAATGTTGAATTCATAATGTTTAGAATATGAATATTGAATTAATAATTTGTAAAATATGAATATTAATTTCATATTATGTAAAATATGAATATTGAATTCATAATATATAGAATTATAGAAAAGACCTAACATAATGTGCCCATACCAAGGAATATATTGACATTATTGCAAAGTATAAAGAATATTTCATCTGAGTCATATATAGATTTAATTTGGAAAATAAATTATATATTCACCTTAATCGTTATTATTGATCTTTATATCTGAATGTTTAGACAAGTCGATACACAATCATTCCGATATTGTGACTAAATGAGTAGGCATTTTAGGACACACAAAATTTTATATTCCTGGAAGCCTGAATTCAAAAACAAAACTGTTACGTAGACAGGACAAAGAAAACTACCCTGACCGGTGACTGACATTTTTTTGTTCATGGTTAATTATTTTGAGACTTATTTATAAGCAGAAAGGATAAAAGTCTTGTCTGTGTCATGTGTCAAGACATTCATTATGCTGAACCACGAAGGAAAACGGAAAACCGAATATTTAATATCAGGACGCCTCGCTGACCAAGAATGCCCTTTCAATTTTATATATGCATAGATGGGTGGGTAGAACTCTCTCTCTCTCTCTCTCTCTCTCTCTCTCTCTCTCTCTCTCTCTCTCTCTCTCTCTCTCTCTCTCTCTCTCTCTCTCTCTCTCTCTCTCTCTCTCTTTCTCTCTCCCTTTTACAGAAGATTTTATTTGAAAAAGACAGACAAATGTTCATATTGATTCAATTTTCATAAAGTCGATGCTGTTAAGTAAAACCTTCTATTAAAGTAGATAGTCTCTCATTAGCTTAATTAAAACAAATGTTTTTCATTTGAAAGTGATTCATGGAAGAATGAATAACTTTCACTTAAGTTATGTCAGGAAATAAAATGTCTCCATTAAACTTTGACGTTTATGTTTTCTTGTAAGTCGTGACCATCTGTAAACTACACAAACCCAGAACTGCTTTGGCATAAATTGCCAAACGTTCTGTGTTTCTAAAGTTTTTTTTAGAATTTATATAATATAGGAAAAACTAGCGTAGAACCTAATCTGCAGGCACATTATGCAATGGCAAATTAGGATCGATGTTGCTTTTTATTGAAGTACTCAAGTTATACACGAATTCAGACGGTAGTCTATTTTCTTGATTTCTTGAAATGATAAACGCTTTGATTTTCCCAATGACCATTCAATTTGCCAATATAAAGGCATCGTAAAAGGTTATGTCTTTTCTTAAATAAGTGCAATAACTCTACTACTGTCTTATAAATGCTTTCATTTAAGAAATTTCCTTCCTCGAAGTACAACACAACAAAACCATACAATAAGTTTCGGTTTATCTGTATTAATTAGCATGGGTTAACTTTTTCTTAATAGAGAAATGTATTCATTTAATATGTCACAGTTAGTGTATGTCTTCTTCACAAAATGCGTTGTAAATTGATTCTGACTAGACGTTAAACAGAGCGTTTAGCGTAGATAATTATGTTAATTATTCCATCCATATTTTGCAAAATTCTAATCATGCCACCTATGATTCTCAAATAAAAATAAATAAATTCCATCAGCACAGACACAACCATCACTTCTCTTTCCTATCAATCTTCTCAGTTTTATCTTCCCACCACGACTGCCACAACTGCTAAGACCATCGGCTCCATATCATCAACGTCGTCGTTGTCATTGTCATCATCGTCATCATTCTCATACCACTGCTAACTACTACTACTGCATCCACTACTGTTACCATCATAATCATCAAACCATGGCCGCGGAGAAGACAGAACAACTAAGACGAAATTTCACGGAGCCATCAACGGTCAGAAGCCCACGTCCGTCACAATTTATAATTTCTCCTAGGGCTCTCAATTCCTTTCTGCTGTCCGGTACCAACATCACTACAACCATCCTAAAAAGCACAGCGCGTCCTTGAGCCATTTCGGATAGCATTGATGACATAAATTTTATTTCTAAAGACCAGAGGCATAGCTCACTGACCAGAAAAGACCACTGCAATAACGATCGAATGGAATACCATTAGACAGTCATTACTGTTACATATACAGGCACATTAAGAAGTAGACCGATATCCGGACAAATACGAATGAAGAAAGATGTGTGAATAGGTGAATAGATACAGTATGTATGTATGCATGCATGCATGTATGTATGTATGTATGTATGTATGTATGTATGTATGTATGTATGTATGTATGTATGTATGTATGTATGTATGTATGTATGTATGTATGTATGTATGTATGTATGTATGTATGTATGTATGTATGTATGTATGTATGTATGTATGTATGTATATACGATCCAGAATTAAACACAAAATTTATTCTCTGTGCTACGTTTTCCTGACGGGCTCCAGTCCAACATATCTATCTAACCTCAACCATGTGAATACACCTGCAAGATGCTTACGCTCCTCCTCCGACACTCGCATTCTCAATATCCCCACTATAAAGTTAAAATAATATGGAGAACGTTCTTTTGCATACCAGGGCCCAGCAACATGGAACGAATTGCACACTGCACTTAGACGCAAAGACACAGTGATCTCATTTAAGAGCGCCCTTAAAACCCATCTATGTAAACTGCAAGAAAAGTCATAATGACCTAATTATGTATTCGTTTTAACGTATCCTTACCTTAAAAATTAACAGCATGTTTTCAGTTTCTAATTTTGTGGTGTTTGTTTTTAATTTTTGTAATTTCTTTATATATGGTTTGTTTTTCATATTCTTTTTTAAGCGTTGTCAAATGTTATAAAGCACTTAGAGCTTCTAAAGATTAAGTTCTATATAAAGTCCTCGTTATTATTATTATTATTATTATTATTAGTAGTAGTAGTAGTAGTAGTAGTAGTAGTAGTAGTAGTAGTAGTAGTAGTAGTAGCAGTAGTAGTAGTAGAGGAAGTAGTAGTATGTATGTATGCATGTATGTATATATATATATATATATATATATATATATATATATATATATATATATATATATATATATAGAGAGAGAGAGAGAGAGAGAGAGAGAGAGAGAGAGAGAGAGAGAGAGAGGTATATGTACAGAGATATGTAAACAACCATACATACATACATACATACATACATACATACATACATACATACATACATACATACATACATACATACATACATACATACATACAGACATACAGACATACAGACATACAGACAGACAGACAGACAGACAGACAGACAGACATGTGTGTGTTTGTGTTCATATACCAAATAGTCTGAGTAGACACCAGCCTATGGGCCCCACGCCTTTTAATAAAATTGTAGTAGGAGTCGATTTGCGAGTTGAGGGGGAGGCGTGATTCTCACTGATTAGGGTCTGCCTATGAGCCTCAACAGTGTGTAATCCGGCACTGGGTTGTGGAACTGATTACCGGTTGAGAACCACGTCTTTAGTTTTTTCGGAAATTGTCATTTTTTAAAGAAATTATTTTAAAATATATGGCCAATCTCAATGCTCACCATTAGAATGCACGTGATTGAGCATAAACCTTTTAGTTTTCGGAGATAGAGGAAATGAATGTATTTTTTATGGCAGTGTTTTTATTACAACGCTGTGCACAACGTAGTTGCTACAAAACAGATACAACCATACTAACATTGTGTGCGAAGTATCATACAATTCGTTGTTTTCATTTTAAAGTTATGTGGTTTCTCAAGTTATCTAAACTGTCATGTTTTAATTTTTTTTTTTTTCGTATTTGACTGATTTGTGCAATGTATCTTTAAAAGTGTACCCGCCGAAGTACAATTGAGTTAATGATAGTGACCTGATGAGGACCGCGCTGTTCATAATTCCAGAACATGCCAGTTGGGGCCGAAGCTATATCTACAGTTGTGATTCTTTTGTATTGTTTATTAAAGACTAATATCTTCTCTTTATTAATATTGAGCATCAAATATGGTGAAATATGTTTGGAAAAACAAGATTCATATTGTTTTTGCCTCAACATTTATCAACATTCACAAGTTTGCTTGAGAAAACACGTATTCTTAAAGTATATGCAGATGAGAGTATTTGCAGGAATTGCATAAATTAAATATGCTGTTATGTTTATGGGGGAAGGGTTTTATGTTTGGATTTGGTGTATTCTCTAAGTAGAAAACCACATACGATTTAGTTAATCCTGGCAACAGAAAATACTATTCCCTGAATTCGGAATGAGCTATACAAGTTTTTATTATAAGTTATAATGACTTGAAAAAACACGTTTTATTATACCTAATCTAGCACGTTTAAGATACGGTTTTTCGTTTGTTGTGCGTCATCAATTTTATTAAGGCCAGTAGCCTGTACAAAATTTAAAATATTCTCAAAATCAATTCAAAGAGATTATGAAAGCTGTTGATTAGCCATAAAAAATAGCACCCTTATAAAAACTACAAACAAAAGCAAACAACTTTGCAAAAATTGCGGAAATTAAGTTGTGATGAAGTTGTGATGAAGGCGTTTCAAGTTTGCATAAACAATGCAGACTAAGAATCAAGATTGGACAAAACTTTCGATGAAATGTAAAATATCTCCGAACAGATGTTGACTAAATTTTATCGAAAGCTTTTTGGTCTAATGGTATTTAAGTTATATGTGAATAATGTTGATTCCTTTTTCAATAAGGTGCTTCTTTCTAAAAGCAAAATAAAATAAAGCTTAAACTAGCATCTAATATAAAATAACCAGTCATAAGAAGCTACAATGATTTTTACAGAACGTAATCTGGCATAAAGCCGTTCATGATTTTCACAAATGATGCTCATTCAAAATCCAATTTATTCAAAATCCAAAATGGCTGCTATTACTAAAAATATAAAACCGTTAAATGGATGGGTGTGGATGGAGGTAGATAGATGACAGATCTATTGATATATATCCGCTTAAGTGTCAGCAATGGCCCAGAGCCTAATCCCAAAGTAATATACTTACCAATAACAGTACGTCTACCTTTTCATATACAGGAGACTAAGACATGTAGAAATGAGATACATAAATGATACCTCCAACTAATGTTACTAATAGGACAAAGGACTTTAGCGTGTTAGAACTTAAAATAAAATGTAGAATATAAGCGTTCAGAAGGAGAGCCATTCCAATAACGAAATTCAAAAAGACGATACAAGCAGAAAATTCTGAAGAAGAATTGAATGAAAAGAAGAAATTCAAAATGGAATTGCAATTAAAAAAAGAACAAAGACGTGTGATATCATTAGAAAAAATCATTATGATTATCATTAAAGAGACGTGTCTTATTGTCTTAATTTGTATTGTAAACTATGGATAAGAGTCTCCACACATATATAGATGTAATGAGTTTAGTTTAATTTGGCAATCATAGAATAGTGTCTATTAGACTGGGATTGACCTTTATCTGGGGCGGTTGGCATTCAGATAGAAAATATTATTGACTTCACATCATCAGGTGTAACTGTTTTGAACCTTTTCTAAGTCTTACTCCTGCTGTTTCCCTACTTGTAGCAATAATGACTGATCTTGTTTATGGCGTATGGAAGCTTCGCTTACGTGCAGTCATGGAAGAGTGGCTTAAGACATCCTGGATTGTAAAGGTCTTTTCTCTTAGATTTCACCAAGAAAATGTATTACATTTCCGGCGCTTTAACATCACCATAATGTATTATAATGGACTGACAGCTTTGTTTTAACGCTTTTTCTTCTTATTAACATTCACAATTTTCCTTTTCCGCTCTTATCATTTCTCATATTAAGAGTGGCTACTCTATTGGGTCAATATATATATATATATATATATATATATATATATATATATATATATATATATATATATATATATATATATATATAAAGAATACAAATCATATGGCGAATAACAACCCTCTCAAGCGTACTGGATCAACCAAGGGATCACGTTTGTCAGGGATTAATTAAAATAGATGCAATAAACTGACGACGAACAGTACGAAACTAGTAACTAACTAGCCTAAGCGCTTTCGACTCTTAATGAGTCTTTTTCAAAGGCAAATACAAAACATAGTTACGACAAACAAATAAACACAAAAACGTTGCGTTTGTAAACCTCTACATTTCTATCTTCACATGTGCTAAAACTATAGATTCAACCAGCTTGTATAGACTAGTTGCGGAAACTGAAAACGTTGTATAATTCCCTAAAAGTCTACAAGCCAAAGCGACATCTATTTTTACTTTGTGTACATATGTAACGCAGATTATATCCCGCATATTTGGTTCTATACCGGTTATTCTTATAGTAAAAATTGAAGGATAAGAAGATTTAGAAAATGTTAAATTCTACTAGTGCATAGTTTTCATTTTCTAGTCTTCTTGGTTTAGACCGCTTGCTTTCAATGTTCTAAGGCGGCGTATCCAGTATGATCCCTTTTCCTTCCTGGTTTCGGAACTCCAGCTGTGGTTGTTGGCAATAGCGATAAGTATTATATCACTGAAAGTGTGGCCAGGGGAGGAGAAGTGTTCTGCGACCGGGCTTCTGTACAGCTTTTTTGTCATCCAATCAGATCTATGAAGGTTTATCCTTATGTGTAGCTTTTCGTTGCCTCCCGAAGGCAAGCGGCGCACAGAAAGTATCGTTGCATTTTCGGGCGGGATTCTGACTTAGAGGCGTTCAGTCATAATCCCTCAGATGGTAGCTTCGCACCATTGGCCTACCGACCAAGCACATGAACCAAATGTCTGAACCTGCGGTTCCTCTCGTACTGAGCAGGATTACCGGTGCAACGACGGCGGTCAACGGTAGGGTAAAACTAACCTGTCTCACGACGGTCTAAACCCAGCTCACGTTCCCTGTTAGCGGGTGAACAATCCAACGCTTGGCGAATTCTGCTTCGCAATGATAGGAAGAGCCGACATCGAAGGATCAAAAAGCAACGTCGCTATGAACGCTTGGCTGCCACCAGCCAGTTATCCCTGTGGTAACTTTTCTGACACCTCTTGCTTAAAACTCCTAAAGTCCAAAGGATCGATAGGCCACGCTTTCACGGTCTGTATTCGTACAGAAAATCAAAATCAAGTGAGCTTTTGCCCTTTTGCTCCGCGCGAGGTTTCCGTCCTCGCTGAGCTCACCTTAGGACACCTGCGTTACCTTTTGACAGATGTACCGCCACAGTCAAACTACCCGCCTGACACTGTCGCTAGCACTCTGTAACAAACACTAATGCAACTGTTACTAACACAGTAGTCAACATCTCCAATTTAGAACTTACTGATGCAGAAATAAAACTTTTATCGAAAGGTTTGAGTTTCTGTCCCCGTCCTAAAACATACGACAGAGGGAAGCTTAAGAATGACACCGAAGAATTGATCCGCCGACTAAGACTCAAAGCCCATTTTGCCTTGCAACCACCAAACAAATCAAAGGAAAATATAAGCTGCGACCAACCCACATTTAGAAAGAAAAGTAACTGGACCCCACCAAAAAGTTCAATTCCGAATCTGGAAGCCTTTATCAACTCGGTTGAAAACGATACTTCCAGACATATCAACCATACTAACAAATATTCTAATTTGACAAAGGAAGAAACAGATGCCCTGCACTCACTGAAAAGCAGAACAGACATAATAATTAAACCTGCAGATAAGGGTTCCGCTGTTGTCGTTATGAATAGGGAAGACTACATTAGTGAAGCAAGTAGACAACTAAGTGACGCTAGGTTCTACCAAAAACTGGACCATGATCCAACGCTGGAATATGCAAAAATCATCACTAATGTTATTGACGAGGCGTACCAAAGCGGACACATAGACCAGCAAACCAAAATCTACTTAAACCCAGAAAACCCAGGAGCAGGTAGATTTTATCTTCTACCCAAAATCCACAAACAAGGAAACCCTGGCAGACCTATAATCTCAGGTAACGGGCACCCCAGAGAAAGGATATCAGAATATTTAGATCATTTTATGAGACCACATGTCCACAAATTACCATCATATCTTCAAGACAGGACAGATTATCTCATAAAAAGCAAAGCTAGTGAACCATTACTGCCAGATACATTACTTGCTTCCTTAGACGTCACATCTTTGTTCACCAACATACCGCACAACGAAGGGTAACAGGCATGTAGCGAAGCATGGGAAACAAGAACTGTAAACAATCCACCCACACACTTCTTAATCCAACTCCCGGAGCTTGTCCTAAAACTCAACAACTTTGAATTTAATGAAGAAAACTGCCTACAAATCAATGGAACTGCAATGGGTACTAAAATGGCCCCTTCGTATGCTAACATTTTCATGGGAAAACTTGAGGGAAAGCTCTTAGCATCGGTTGAGCGTACACCATACCAGTGGGTACGCTTTATCGATGATATAGAAATGAAGTGGCAGTATGGAAGAGAAAGTCTGGATGACTTCATTTCAAAGGCAAACAACTTCCATCCTTCAATAAAATTCACGGCAGAAATTTCCAACTCAAACCATGTTTTCCTGGACACAACAACCAGACTGGTGGAAAACAAATTACACACAGACATCTACTCGAAACCAACCGACAAACACCAGTATCTTCTCCCAACCAGCTGTCATCCAAAACACTGCATGAAGAACATTCCATATAGCCAGGCACTGAGGATACGCAGAATTTGCTCCGACGATGAAAGATTCCAAGAAAGGTCTGAAGAGCTGGCTAAACATTTAATTTACCGAGGCTGCGACAAAGACCTGATTGCGGAGGCAATCCAAAGGGCCAAACAAACAAACCGTGATGACCTACTCAGATGTGGACAGAAAGAAAAGGTTGATAGGATACCATTTATTCTGACCTATCACCCAGACAATCCCAAAGTAGGTAAAATCATCGCAAACCACTGGCCAACCGTGCAATCGTCAGACATACTAAACCTAATACTTCCGAACAAACCTGTAGTAGCTTACCGGAGACCAAAAATCCTAAAGGACATCCTAGTCAGGGCCAAGCTAACAACAATCGCTAGTCAAAACCAACCTAGTCAATCTGGACCCTGTGGCGATAAAAGATGCAAAACCTGTCAACATATGATAGAGACCAAGACATTCACTAGCACAGTGACTAAAGAAAAACTAAACATACATGGTCCAAACAAAACGTGCAAAACAGAGAATGTGATTTATCTCATCACATGTAAGATCTGTGGCCTTCAGTACGTGGGAGAAACTGAAAAGCTACACATAAGGATAAACTTTCATAGATCTGATTGGATGACAAAAAAGCTGTACAGAAGCCCAGTCGCAGAACACTTCTCCTCCCCTGGCCACACTTTCAGTGATATAATACTTATCGCTATTGCCAACAACCACAGCTGGAGTTCCAAAACCAGGAAGGAAAAGGAATCATACTGGATACGCCGCCTTAGAACATTGAAACCAAGCGGTCTAAACCCAGAAGACTAGAAAATGAAAACTATGCACTAGTAGAATTTAACATTTTCTAAATCTTCTTATCCTTCAATTTTTACTATAAGAATAACCGGTATAGAACCAAATATCCGGGATATAATCTGCGTTACATATGTACACAAAGTAAAAATAGATGTCGCTTTGGCTTGTAGACTTTTAGGGAATTATACAACGTTTTCAGTTTCCGCAACTAGTCTATACAAGCTGGTTGTATCTAAAGTTTTAGCACATGTGAAGATAGAAATGTAGAGGTTTACAAACGCAACGTTTTTGTGTTTATTTGTTTGTCGTAACTATGTTTTGTATTTGCCTTTGAACAAAAAATCATTAAGAGTCGAAAGCGCTTAGGCTAGTTAGTTACTAGTTTCGTACTGTTCGTCGTCAGTTTATTGCATATATATATATATATATATATATATATATATATATATATATATATATATATATATATATATATATATATATATATATATATATATAACGATGAATAGTGCAAAGCAAAACCTAGCCTGAGCGCTTTCGACTCTTTATGAGTCTTTTCAAAGGCATATACAAGACATAGACAAAACAAACAAATAAGCATAGAAAACGTCATATTTGTAAAACTCTGCAAGGCTGTTTCTACATGAATTCATTATGGCATAGTACAGAATCACATTTTTGGTATGATTGTCTCAGTCAGTTCATCTCAGTCATGTTCCCCACGCGATATGAGCATTTTTTTTTTTTAAAAATCCCCATTTGTCTTTTGCAGTGCCTGACTGAGTTGTTATCAAATCAAGCAAAAACAAAAACCAAAAACAACAATCGAATTCAATCATATAATGAATTCTTCCCTTGAGGAATGTCCATTAACGATATTAACAATTAATATTTAATTTTCAATAAATAATCAATCGAGTGGTTTTTTTTTCTTTTAGTTTTTGCATGCATTTAATGTACCCTTCATTCATATATTTATATATGCAACATATTGCGACTCATTTTGCTGAATTGCTTATACACGAAGGAATCTTTACACCACAAGTATAATTAGGATCGTGATAGGAAAAGATTTGCTATCGAAACTGCCTATAATATTATCACTGTTATATCAAAGTATAAAATGAATCAGCATGTTAATACATACAGAAAAGCTCGAAAGGTATCAATATAAGAAATGATTTAACTGGCCAAGTCCAGTTACTGTTCACGTAACGTCATATTTGCTAGTCATTGTTAATCTATGTAATCAGTGTAATACATAACAATCTCAGACATGCAATAGTGTTAGTTACCAATTCACCACTGAGATCGTCTTGTTTTTCATATCTTTAACTACCATGATATTTTCTGGCACCTTCAGATAAAAGATATTTGATGATGATGGACAACGTCTGACACCTCCCCCTCCCCCATCTTGTCTGCAATATATTTTGTCATGGCAGAAGTTAACGTCAACAGTGGTTTTGAAGGCACTCTGTAGATTCCACTGGGCATGAAGCATGTATCTTTCTACAATAAAACGATCACGTAAATACCTTGGTCTCAACGAAATATAAGGAAAATATGTATTAGTCTAGGGAATAAGCATAATAAAACAGAGTTGATCTATTTTTTACATCAAATAAGGTATTCTATTCACTTTCTGTTATGATAGGAATTTTTTCCTTGGGAGGATGGTGACAATATTAGACGATACGTGGCAAGAAAGGTGAAATGAATAGTTACACTGGATACATTACATATCATGCCATTAATATATGATGTTGTGACTAAATGGAACCCTCATAAAATCTTTATCTGTTAAAGCCTGTACTAGAAAGTTACATTGTAATGTAGATATGATAAAGCAAAAAGAAAACATTCATGATAGATTGTCAGAGGTGGTGGTTGGGGGTCTCATCTCCCACTCATTTGGTCCTTTGGTTGTCGTTATCTAGAAGATGATCGACCTCTGTGTTATTGCCGTATCGAGCAAAATATAAAATAAAATATTATTTTTGATTCCATAACAAATATTTGAGCGGGGATATAGAACAGAACAATATCAGTCCCCGGATGTAAAAAATATATAAATTTAATCCATTACATAAACAAAATGAAATTGAACATGATATTTGAATGATTCACTTACTCTAAGAAATAGAGTTACAAAATTTATTTGAAATTCATTTAGTCACTTTGTTAATCCGATTCTTACGCTACATTATATCTATTATTTTCAATACAAATCATTGTACGATATTTTCTGAACCCAAGGAAAACTGAAGCCTGAATATTAACGAATAAATTCAACAAATAATTAAAAGCTTACATCAGTGAACATATTATATATAATTGAGACTAACCTAATGTTTTTTTAAGACGCGCTCATATAATGCAACTGAATTTCTCTCCCTTTGTGTCCCCAACTTTCCGACACACATCACTTGGACAATCAAACGAGAAATCATGTTTTCCCTGAACTAAAGTTTGGCTGTCCTCATAAGCATAGTCTGACTGCTTACTTATACCTTGTAGTTCGTCTGGAAACACACACACAGACACACACACAGACACACAGACACACACACATGTGCGCGCGTTATCTTAACCAGTCAGGATTACTTTTTCTAACAGCAAACAAGTTTAACAAAACCATCGAAGTCAGAATATTTCTAGCTAGACCGCCTTTATTAATAACTATTCTGGAAAATATAATTTTATGACTCCTGTTTTAAATGGCCTAGGAGTTCCTAAAAGTTTATTTTGTCTGAGATTTATCATTTTATGTCAACATTACTTTACATTAACTCTTCTGTCTCACTGTCATCGAATAGACTCTAATTAAAATGCGATTATGCCTCAGAACAGGAGACGGTAACCATCACAATCTACCAAGTTATTGAAAACCTAGTCCATGCGTTAATTTTAATGGTTACGTGTCATGCCGACAATGACAAAATGTACTGTGAAATTATCTACAATAGTTATCACTATTACAAAGATGACACTGTTTTTTGTTTATAGTTCATTATAATAATTATAAAGCAAAAAAGGTAAAAGTCTTGTCTGTGTCCAATCTTAAAACATTCAGTTATGCTGAACCACGCAAGGGAACGGAAAACCGAATGTTTAATATCAACACATCTCATTGACCAGGAACGCCTCTCTCTCTCTCTCTCTCTCTCTCTCTCTCTCTCTCTCTCTCTCTCTCTCTCTCTCTCTCTCTCTCTCTCTCTCTCTCTCTCTCTCTCTCTCTCTCTCCAGAAGATAATAAATAAAAACGTGCTGAAAATTAGACACATTTTCTCCTAAAGTGGTTATTGTTAAATAAAGCTTCATATACCAGGATAGACAAGCAACTTCTGATTGCACCGTGGAAGACATTTAATGGCGTTTTCATATGAATATATTTCAGTGAAGAACTAGCTTTTACTTGTTAAGTAAGACATGGAAATAAAGCGTTTCCTTAATTCATTACCGTATTTATGGAAAATCATGATCTATATCGTTTGCTGTAAGGCTTATCTAATGCACAAATCGTATTGTCATTCATTTACTTGATCTCTTGAATTCAGAAACGTTTCAATTTTCTCAAATCATTCATTGCCTAGGCAATGCCAGTCTTAATTGTATCACATAGTTTTGCCAGTTGTTTTTTTTTTGTTAAATAAGAACTCTCTCTCTCTCTCTCTCTCTCTCTCTCTCTCTCTCTCTCTCTCTCTCTCTCTCTCTCTCTCTCTCTATATATATATATATATATATATATATATATATATATATATATATATATTTATTTATTTATTTAACAATTAAAATTTCCTTTCAAATTAATGATATTTAAGATTGTCTTCTTGTTAGCACAACATACCTCTAGAATCAAATATTACGTAAGTAGTGTTATTTCCATTCATTTTCATAAATCTGGATCCTATGAGTTTGAGCTCAAACTACCTAAAACGGTGTGATATTTGTATTGTTAATAAAATACTCTCTTTATTCCAAGCATAAAGTATAGTGAAAGATGCACATATTGTTATGGTTCTTGGCAAAAGATTTATAAACATTCATAATTCTAAATATATTTATTTGTAATTATATTATAATTAAAATATCAGCAGTACTTTCGATATTTGTAGTCGCAATATTTTATTTTTAATTTTGCGTTTTGCCTTCGTTTTACCTCGATCTTTAAAAAGTAATAACATAGATACACTTTGCTTGATGTTCGATTTTCACAAGTCCTTAATGCGGTTATTTTATTTTCTATCAGAAGAGCTAGTATTGTTTACGATTTACTATAGTAATGTGTTTGTCATGCGCAGTCCGTTGTTTTTGTGTAGCCTGTAAGGAATATTCTTTTCAACATCTTCTGATAACCCACTTTAGAATGAGTGCATAATTCGCCATAAAAATTGGCTGCCATTATTACAGTGAGAAAGAAAAACAATGACTTCTCAAAAACTGTGAAGGTGAAGTTTACAGCGATTATGAAGGCCTTTAAGTTTGAATTATTGATGTCGATCAGTATTAATAACTAAGACACAGATCCTGTTCAGCCGTAGCATAATGCGCCTGCAAATCATGGTCAATGATTAGAGATAGTAAACTTCATGGATCCAGATCTGCATCAGCAGATCTGGGTCTGTAAAGTTTACAGTTAGACTCGACTATAAGCGAGTATACGTAGTTTGATCCTGCCAAAAAGTCACCATTGCATGTTTTGTTTTTTTTTTTTTCAGGTTAAGATACACAAATTATAATCCGACAGTATATAAATCAATGAAATATCATTCCGTTTTCTTGAATTGGAGGCTCGCAGATGAAAGGTCTACTAAATATCACATCAGCAACAAACAGTCTGTTATGTCCACCATGAATCGCAACACAAAAAAACCTATACAACAAATGGACAGTGTCATTTGTGAATTTTCTGTTTGTGAAACTGTTCTTTCAAAAAGGCCATTGCATACATACAGCGTTTCGATAGCAACAGATGCATAAAGCTGTTCCAGTTTTCGGTGGGTGTGATGTGGTTTAGACCAAATTTTTTTCTTTAGTTCTCATTAGCATATTTTTTAAATACATATCAAGAGAGACACGAATCTGGTGATGAAAAATTTGTCTCCTTGGAAACCAGCGGGAATATATCCACTATATGACTCAAGTTTTCTTAAAAATTATTGTACACTTTTTAACTGACTTAGCAAGAACGAGTCACTTTTAAAAACAACTGACTCTGCTTTGAGATAAATCCGAATATCATAGAAACAAATTGTAAATCTGATTTAATTTTCAACACAGAATAAATAACGCAATACAACTGCAAATTGAATCCAGGCTTTGGGGTTTTGTGGATTGCGCATAAACATATCGTTCCTCGTTTTCTCATGAATTTTTTCTAATCCTTATCCTTTCCAGGATACACTGCAGTTGATGCCAAGCTAAGACTATTTTGGGGGATGGGACAATATTCTTCTCAATGTCATTAACATTTAAAAGAAACGAGTGAAACTGTATGAATAACGTCAACATTATTGGATATCCATTGCAGCAAAATCGTCGAGCAATGCGTGGGTAATAAAACCACTGCCAGAAAACAATAAATACATGTTCCATGATTCTGTCTAAACACGTGCTTGCTTTCTCATGGCGAAATATTTGGCTAAATCGCAAATTTAACGACACTTTTTTTTTCTTCAAGCGGCAATCCGTTTAACAGACAAACCCAAAATAATTCGTTATTATGAACAGTTAAGACAGACACATCATTGTTTTAATGTAACAGAAATCTCAGGTTCCCTCTCCATGTTCTTGTTTTCACCATGATTTTTTTAGAGGGGGGATTGCTAATCATTAGAAATCGCCATAACGTTGGCATTGTTGCCGATCGTTAGTTGTGCAATTATACTGTGTGCAGATATTAAGAGTTACTGCCCTCACATATAAGAACCATAAAGAGTAGGACTTTGACAAAATATATAGGCCTACTGTATTAAATTTTAATAACAGACATACATACAGACAGACAAATGTTTAGATGTCAGCAATGACGCAATACTTCAGCTACTAACTGCACCGGGTTCCATAGGTGAGGAGTTATGAACTACATAAATAATAGTATTTAGACCTTTCTATATGAGTAAATAATATGGATTTATGCCCCACAAGTACATTGCCTTAATGTTGACTGATTTAATCCAACATATAAGACATATATTTGTTTTACCTGTCAGTGTTTAAATATGTTGACACAACAAAATCCGTTATCTGTCTCTACCTGGAAGATGGAGCGCGGTGCACACCATTGGACAGTTCAGTTTACTTTTGCAGACAGAAATCACTCACGTGGATCTTTACATGGTGTCTGATGTGTTCGAGTCAGCACCTAGACATGAGCCACACGGATAAGGTCTCGACAACAGTAAGTAAATTAAATCAATATTTTAGCATTGCTGAAAGCAACTACATAGTCTACACACCTGTTGAATTTCATTTGGGTTAATGTCCGTTATACCCTATAGTTTAAATGCACCATTTATTCCCTATGTGCCGATTGTGTCGTTAGATAAGACGTAGTTTCTAAGCAGTTCATATTTACATTTACTTCACACTACAAAAGTAGCAATATACATCGCTTCAAAGCACGGCTTGCGTGCAGGGCCAATCGGACCATAAAGGCGATAAGAGGTTTCCTAGGCCACCAGGCAAAAGTGTTCGCAAAATTAGACGAAGGTGGGTTATTTTGTTTCATTTTATTTTCGCTACGGGAGAGTGCTAATGCCATAGTTTGCCTACGGCTCCCCAAACCCTTGGGCTGTGTGCACCTATGCATTAAACATTGTACCACTCTATCGGCCATTCAATGCTGGATGATATTGGCGTCTTATTTCTCTCAGTCGGCAATCCTACTCTTAAACTCCACGAATGTCTGATGGATAGTCGGTCATTGCAAATACATATAGACCCACGCATTTCGTTTCTTAAGGTAATCTTGCTGTTGTAGGTTCAAAACGGTCGCATAATACATTTGCAAAGTATGTGTCATTTCATTTTTTAATTGTCGCAATCACGGTCTTCCTTTTCGTCCTCATGATCACAGTCATAATGTCTGCGGTTACCGTGATGCTTCTTTCAGTTCTTGGAATACTACAACTAAATGAAGCACATAAAACAGTTGATACATACTATTTGAACAACACTAAAACCTCTTGATTCAATTATAAAAAATCTAACACAAACAAAACAACTCATTATTTGGGTTTGGGATAAGCAATACAGAGTATCGAATGAAATATAACAATATAAGTTCAAATGGATAGGTAATTAAATCCCTCATGACACTTTACAACCCCATGTTAGATATCTAAAGTGTCACTTTGAAAGGACACGTGATCTTAAAGAACAACATTTAGAGATAACTATGTGGTAACGTATAAACCACGTGGAATTGGTTTCAATAACGAGAGATTTTACACAGTTGAGTTTGATCGCCAAAACTGCGCAACAAGGGTATGAAGGATTACAAGTCGTGTCAAACTATTCGTAACATTTATTTTCTGACTTGCGAGAGAAATACTTTAACAAGTATTAAAATTTATATATATATATATATATATATATATATATATATATATATATATATATATATATATATATATATATATATATATATATATATATATATATATATATATATATATATATATATATATATATAACATGTGCTTACATGCTTCCCACTTTTATTTGCAGTCAATTTACGTTCCTTTTTATCTTTTCTAAAAATACAAGAATTAGATTTTGCTAGCTCTGTGTAAGCAGTGGGTGAGGTCGCACTCCATGGCACGTGATGCGCCCACTGCACTTTTCATATCTGGGGGCAATGCTCTCTTACCGATGGATTAATTGTATTTGATATACTGTAAATTAACCCACCGTTACAGCGGACATAAATGTATTGTGAAGTTTAATGTTGCTTTGTGTGTGTGAATGTGTGATTTTAATTTTTAACGTAGTTTTAACAATGTGTCAGTCGTATCGCTACGATGTCTGCAGTGTGGCAGTTTACCTTGATGTCTAAAGCATTTAAATATCTTGCCGCAGATACGCAGCGTCATGTCCCGCCTACTCACATTATCCTTACGCCAGGCCAACCAGATCCTAGTAGTAACCTCTTAATGCTGAGCGACAAGCGAGACAGCTGTTAGTACCATTTTTTAACATAAATCTTAAGTATTGTTCGGCCCAGAAAACCCAAGAGCAGGTATATTTTATCTTCTACCCAAAATCCACAAACAAGGAAACCCTGGCAGACCTATAATCTCTGGTAACGGGCACCCCAGAGAAATGATATCAGAATATTTAGATCATTTTATGAGACCACATGTCCACAAATTACCATCATATCTTCAAGACACGACAGATTATCTCATAAAAAGCAAAGCTAGTGAACCATTACTGCCAGATACATTACTTGCTTCCTTAGACGTCACATCTTTGTACACCAACATACCGCACAACGAAGGGTTACAGGCATGTAGCGAAACATGGGAAACAAGAACTGTAAACAATCCACCCACACACTTCTTAGTCCAACTCCTGGAGCTTGTCCTAAAACTCAACAACTTTGAATTTAATGAAGAAAACTACCTACAAATCAATGGAACTGCAATGGGTACTAAAATGGCCCCTTCGTATGCTAACATTTTCATGGGAAAACTTGAGGGTCAGCTCTTAGCATCGGTTGAGCGTACACCATGCCATACGTACGCTTTATCGATGATATCGAAAAGAAGTGGCAGTATGAAAGAGAAAGTCTGGATGACTTCATATCAAAGGCAAACAACTTGCATCCTTCAATCAAATTCACGGCAGAATTTTCCAACTCAAACCATGTTTTCCTGGACACAACAACCAGACTGGTGGAAAACAAATTACACACAGACATCTACTCGAAACCAACCGACAAACACCAGTATCTCCTCCCAACCAGCTGTCATCCAAAACACTGCATGAAGAACATTCCATATAGCTAGGCACTGAGGATACGCAGAATTCGCTCCGGCGATGAAAGATTCCTAGAAAGGTCTGAAGAGCTGGCTAAACATTTAATTTACCGAGGCTACGAAAAAGACCTGATTGCGGAAGCAATCCAAAGGGCCAAACAAACAAACCGTGATGACCTACTCAGATATGGACAGAAAGAAAAGGTTGATAGGATACAATTTATTCTGACCTATCATCCAGACAATCCCAAAGTAGGTAAAATTATCGCAAACCACTGGCCAACCGTGCAATCGTCAGACATACTAAAGCTAATACTTCCGAACAAACCTGTAGTAGCTTCCCGGAGACCAAAAATCCTAAAGGACATTCTAGTCAGGGTAAAGCTAACGCCAATCGCTAGTCAAAACCAACCTAGTCAATCTGGACCCTGTGGCGATAAAAGATGCAAAACCTGTCAACATAAGATAGAGACCAAGACATTCACTAGCACAGTGACTAAAGAAAAACTAAACATACATGGTCCAAACAAAACGTGCAAAACAGAGAATGTGATTTATCTCATCACATGTAAGATCTGTGGCCTTCAGTACGTCGGAGAAACTGAAAAGGTACACAAAAGGATAAACCTTCATAGATCTGACTGGGTGACAAAAAAGCTGTACAGAAGCCCGGTCGCAAAACACTTCTCCTCCTCTGGCCACACTTTCAGTGATATAATACTTATCGCTTTTGCTAACGGCCACAGCTGGAGTTCCGAAACCAGGATGGAAAAGGAATCATACTGAATACACCGCCTTAGAACATTGAAACCAAGCGGTCTAAACCAAGAAGACTAGAAAATGAAAACTACGCACTAGTAGAATTTAACATTTTCTAAATCTCCTTATCCTTCAATTTTTACTATAAGAATAAACGGTATAGAATCAAATATCCGGGATATAATCTGAGTTACATAAATGTACAAAAAGTAAAAATAGATGTCGCTTTGGCTTGTTGACTTTTCGGGAATTGTACACCGTTTTCAGTTTCCGCAACTAGTTTATACAAGCTGGTTGTATTTATAGTTTTAACACATGTGGAGACAGCAATGTAGAGGTTTACAAACACAACGTTTTAGTGGTTATTTGTTTGTCGTATGTATGTTTTGTATTTGCCTTTGAAAAAGACTCATTAAGAGTCGGAAGCGCTTAGGCTAGTAAGTTGCTAGTTTCGTACTCTTCGTCGTCAGTTTATTATATATATATATATATATATATATATATATATATATATATATATATATATATATATATATATATATATATATATAGTTTAATACAAACACTACTATCATGCAGGTTAGAGAAATTAAATTTGTACTGTATCGAGTTTCGAACCCAGGTGCGCGAGTAATCGGTACCCATCGCCTTGCCCTTACGCAAAAGCCCATATAACGTCACGACTAAGCACGCATCACCAAAAAGTGATGGCACTGAATCGGTGTTATACCAGCTTGTGCGTAGCATACACACTCGCATGGCGACCTAGTAAATAATTCTCATATATATATATATATATATATATATATATATATATATATATATATATATATATATATATATATATATATATATGCACTGTCGTCCCAGATTCCTATGTAAAAAATCAAGGTATATAGGATTTTTGTATTACAAAGAATTATAAATGTATACCAGACAGAACAGACAGTGCTATACCTGGATTCTGTAGTAGAATCTTTGATAATAATGGGCAGAATCGACCGGTTTCGCATATATATATATATATATATATATATATATATATATATATATATATATATATATATATATATATATATATATATATATATATGCGAAACCGGTTGATTAATTCGCGAATGTAGTCATTGTGCCCAGACTCCCTTCCCCTCCCTTTCTGTCCAATCAGTTTTCATTATTAGTTACTATTGTAATGGTGAATATTTAGAAATACTTGTACTGTGCAGGGAAGGGCTAATTTAAGTTGTTAGAACTTGTGCCAAATCCCATTGTAATATCACTTGACAATATATTATGTTTAAATTAAACTGTCGAACATGACAATATATTATGTTTAAATTAAACTGTCGAGACCATGTTGTCTGTGATTTCCGATTCCATGTTGTCTGTGATTTCCGATTCCTTGGTGTGATAAACTACATAACATATAAATGGGGAGGTGAGCTAGTGTTATAAAGCGCCCACCCTAACCAATCACTGCCATCTCACTTGTCTACGTGGTTTCCAGTCTTAGGCTCGGCCACTCTGGGTATCTGAGAAAGCTGTCTAGTAACTTTCCGTGGGTAAGTGGTTCTTTCTGGTGTTCAACCTATACCAGTGACCGCCATGTGTAACCTTCTTTGGATGAAAAGGGAGCTAATTCTATAACAACAACAACATAAACATATAAGATATATATATATATATATATATATATATATATATATATATATATATATATATATATATATATATATATATATATATATATAGAGAGAGAGAGAGAGAGAGAGAGAGAGAGAGAGAGCAATAGGGTTTCTTTGATCGGTATGAGTAGAAACTGTCCAAGGAAACCCCTTAGCAATATCGCTAGTAAAAAATGAATTAGAACATTAAGCCGATTCATAATCACCGAGAAATAAATTTCTTACATACCCGTTCCCAATATTCCAGCATATTTAGGACTTAGGGGCACTGATATTATCTACTGAATCCATGCTATCATTAGCTAAAAAGTTCAAACAAAAGTCGACTATCAGACAGTTTGAACTCTTTTTTAGAGCACAGTGATAAGTCCAAATCATTGTTGACATGGTTTATTCCAGATGTTCTTTGCTCAGTCCAACGGATACAAGGACAAAATATATTTGCATATTCACACTCCAGTCTCTAGCTCTCAAATCGGCAACAATTCATTATTTTCCTGGTGCACCGTAACATTGAACGGAATGCTAAAGACCCCATGTGCCTTTATATACGTTTCAGCCAGTTTCTTGCTTGAACCGGTTCCAACCAAATGTATTGGAAATATATAGTACAGAGCGCATCGTACATTATTACCGTAGCGGTTCTAAGAGAATTCAGCTTTTAAACAAATTAAACCATAAGCTCAGGTTGCCACCTTATTACGTTGCAACAATAAAGTCTTGTAAAAAGTTTCTCTTAAATCAACGTATATTTTCAATATATCGAGAAAGTAATCGTCTTTTGTTATCTACTACAATTCCTGTTAAATTTAAAGTCATCATGAAAGGCTGAAAATACGACTAATATGTATCCAGTTTTGTCAAATCAAGAGTAAAGCAGTTTGGTAAATGTAAACATCCATATTTTAGTAAACGCAAACATCCTAATATTCAGAAAACAAAAGAAAACCGTATTCACGTCGATTTTCTTGTAATCGCTTGAAAATCAGAACGAAGCTTTGCATAGGGGTTCAAAATAGCTGGCTTACTATTGTTTAGTGCTAAAATGTTACCATCCCCAATTATTGTACATAAAGGAAATGAAATCCGTGGCCTACAAAGGTGAACCGGGTATCATGGTGTTAGAAAAGCATTGTCATGAATAATGAGACCATCCGTACACCTGTGTAATAATATTCAGCAAATAATATTATTCCATTTCATCACATTCCAGTTTGTGTCCCATTGTTCATCGAGGTTTAGATAAAACTTGACATAATCTGAATTCTTCTTAGCCATCCGGGTTTAGGTAATACTGGACATAATTTGAATTAATCCTGGTCATCAGGGCATAAATAATAATGGACCTATTTGAATACATTCTGGCCATCAGGGTTTACACAATACTGGACCGAATTGACTTCATCCTGGCCATCAGGGTTAAGATAATACTGGACCTAAATGAATTCATACAGGCCATCAGGATTTAGATAATTTTGGACCTAATTGATTTTCATCCTAGTCATCAGAGCTTCCTTGATATGGGACCTAATTGAATTCATCGTTGCCATCAGGGTTTGAATAACACTGGACCTAAATGAATTAATCCTGGCCATCAGGGCTTACATAACCCGGGACCTAATTAAATTCATCCTGGCCATCAGGGTTTACATAATACAAGACATAATTAAATTTATCCAATCCATCATGGTTTACATAATTCTAGACCAAAATGAATTCATTCTGGCAATCAGGGTTTACATAATACTGGACGTAATTGAATACATCCTGGTCGTCAGGGTTCACATGACACTGGACTTAACTGAATACATTCAGGCCTACAGGGTTTACATGATACTGGACCTAATTGAATACATCCTGGCCATCAGGGTTTACATAATACTTGACCTAATTGAATTCATCCTGGCAATAAGGGTTTAGATAATACTAGACCTAACCGAATACATCCAGGTCATAAGAGTTTACAAAATAATTGACCTAATTGAATTCATTCTGGCCACCAGGCTTTACATTATACTGGACCGAATTGAATTCATCCTTGTTATAAGGGTTTACATTATACTATCAAGAAATGAATTCATCCTGGCCATCAAGGTTTAGATAATACGGGACCTAAATGAATTCATCCTGGCCATCAGTGTTTACATAATACTGGACCTAATTGAATTCAACATGGTCATCACGGTTTTCATAATATTGGACATGATTGAATTCATCCTGGCCATCAAGGTTTAGATAATACGGGACCTAAATGAATTCATCCTGGCCATCAGTGTTTACATAATACTGGACCTAATTGAATTCAACATGGTCATCACGGTTTTTCTAATATTGGACATCATTGAATTCATCCTGGCCATCTATGTTTAAATAATACTGGACATAAATGAATTAATCCTGGTCATCAGGGGGTACATAATATTTGAATTAATTAAATTCATCATGGTTATAAGGCATAATACATAATGCATAATACAGGACCTAATTGAATTTATCCTGGCCATCAGGGTTATACATAATACTGAACCTAAATAAATTCATCCTGGCCATCAGAGTTTACATGATACTGGATATAATTGAATTCATTCTGGCCATCAGGGTTTAAATGATACTGGACCCAGTTGAATTCATTCTGGTCATCAGGCTTTACATAATACTGGACCTAAATGAATTCATCCTGGTTATCCGGTTTTATATGATACTGGACCTAATTGACCTCATTTTCACCATCAGGGTTTATATAATACTGCACCTATTTGAATTCATCCTGGCCATCAGGTTTTACATGATACTGGACTTTTTTGAACACATCCTGACCATCAGGTTTTACAAGTTACTGGATTTAATTGAATTCTTCCTGGCCATCACGGTTTACATAATACTGGACCTACTTGAATTAATCCTGGCCATCAGGGTTTACATAATAATTGACCTAATTGAATTCATCCTGGCAATCAGGGTTTAGATAATACTAGACCTAATTGAATTCATCCTGTCCATCTGGGTTTACATAATACTGAACCTAATTGAATTTATCGTGGCTATCAGGGTCTATATAATACTGGACCTCAATTAATTCATCCTGGCAATCAGGGTTTACATAATACTGAACCTAATTGAATTGATCGTGGCTATCAGGGTCTATATAATATTGGACCTCAATTAATTCATCCTGGTAATCAGGGTTTACATAATACTGTCTTCGTAAACAATCGTATTACTTCTCTTAGTCTGACTTCTAAGACACAGGCACGTATTTGTGGATTTTTCTCACGACTGTTGTTGTCGTACCAGGCATGAATCAGTTTAAATGAAAGATGAGACTGACCAGACATCATATTGACGATGTGTGGGACAGACTAGGAGCGTCGAAGATTTGTAAAAATTTAAGTGTACGGGTAAGTGTATACTATTGGTCAAAGAGATGGGTACGAAATAAACAATAAACAGGGGTAGTGGGATTTCATCTGCAAGTAAATAGGTGTGAATGGTTTGAATGGCATCGACGTAAGCAAGAGTCATCCAAATAGTTCCTAACTGTTTCGCCAACACTTGAACTTGCGATTTATCTCTGGATTTTCAACAAGATCACTTAATGTGCACTGAGATTGACGGTGCAGTGGGCTTTTCTTTGTTGCAACAAGCTTTGGTTAATGTAAATGATACTGGCATTACGCTGATGCCATTTTAGTGTATACGTGTTTGATTCGTCTTCTTCTGTTAAAATGTCGAAGATGACCAGATAGATTTGAGTGGGGCTAGGCACGATCCCATCGTCTTCGTCAGGAAAACCTTCCATAAATACAATGGAATCTCCTTGCCTTACACTCAGGGTAGTGTTCACCGATTGCCTCTCTTTGTAACACCACACGATGCAGTGAGGTCGACAATCTTTCATGTAAATTTTATGTTCGATCAAACATTTGACACATTCGGTTTTGCCTGAATCACCCAGTCCAGCAATAAACATGTTAAAGGAATGACAAAGGTACAAGGCCTCCCAACTAACACGATCTAACTTTTTATCGATGAGTTTGAAAGGGGAGGAAGAGCTTGTAGAGACAGCAGAGGTAGCCATATCACAGGTGTTGACAATTTTAAAACTAGACAAGACAATGCAAGAGATTTTATACCTTTTGTAGGTCACGTTTATCCCCACTTTATTGGGCGAGAAATATAATGCACATCAAAACGATCAAAGTGGAATATAAACAAGTCACTGTACAATACGGGTGACGAAAGAGTGGCACACTAGAGAATTTCTATCGGTTTTGGATGTTTTTATGCTGACCACAATTAGCGTGTCCGTACGGCAAAGTAAAATTGTTGGGAAACGGTACTCGCTTCTGGTACATGATTTGATACTGTTTTTTTTCTAAGGGTCTACTGACGATTTGATGTGAAGTTAAACGTACAGTCTTGTGAGTTTTATATGTTGCCACTTTAAGGTTTTGATCCTCTCCAGATTTCAACGCTTCTTTCAACACGCCAGCGTTCACGACATGACTGTTGCGATGACTGAGAGTCAATCTTTTAACTTTACACTCGTTGTTAACTTCTCCTTGTTGGTCACACTATTCGTAGCTGTAATATTTAGGATCGCCACTAGCAAATCTTAGAATCTTGTCGTCGGGGTCCTCGTACTTGCAGGCTCCTAAACGGTCACCTTCTATGTCAGGGTGATGGTGACCAAGGTTAGCTATGAAGATAGAACTGTCCATGCTAAAACACAGCGCACAATTTCCTAACTGGTGTAAGGCTTCGTATAAATTTAAACGAGCACGAAATATCACGTGGGCTGCAATAATGTCATTTCCAATTTGGTCATTCTGTACTCACTCCAGATCTTCTTTGTAAACGAGTAAAGTCAAGTATTCAGGAATGACATTCACGTGTTTCATGTATTTATGTTTTGTCGTTAATCATCTGGAAGTGGCGAGAAGGTTCTGTCAAATACTATGTCTTGACTAAACTAGGTTCTTGTGCCGTTGTATTAAACAAGCAATTCAACATCACTTTGGTAAACGAAAGTCTTTCTTCATTTTTCTCAACGTGGTCTAATGTGATGCCTTTCTGTTCAAAGTTTTGTCTCTTTGAATTTCCTTTGGTTTTCAGGAATGTGACAGCAGGAACTATAGCTTCTGGCTTGTTGTTTCAGTTTCATAAAGGTATCCACGTAGTCCTCGAAAATGCCTTTCCGAGTCTCGTCACCCTTGTGGTAATGTTCTGTATTGCGAAAGTGGTAAATATCGTACACTTCTAACAATTGGTATCCTAGATAAGGAGCTTTAAACAATTCAACGCTGACTCACATTTCTGTCAAGGCGCATTCTGCCAGATTGTGCTGACAAAGATGGTCTCAGCTGCACATTTGGGCACAAGTACAATACAAGGAATAGTGATGTTTTCTTTGGCGATGCTAAGATAAAACAAGATGGTAAATGTCGCTGGGAGGAAAGACTTTGCACTTTATTAACCCATTATATTGTTGAATGTTGTCAACGTCGATGTGTTCCGTCAGCAATTGTTCGTGCCCTGAGGAAATGTTAAAATATTGCATACATAAAGCCACAGTGAACACTCGCTCCTTTCTCCACGTCAACGTGTTACAGAAAATAGGTGGCATTCGTCCGTCCTCCGTACAATCTGTCCCGATGGTTTAAAGGGTCCACCAGCTTGTAACTTCCATGATGCGTTTAAACTATGAATCGGTTTTCAAACGGTGATCTTCCTCGTGTTCCCACATATCCACCACTTGGTATCTTTGCTGTTCTAGCTTAAAGTGCCATTGCCAAATGGCTTCTTACACGTTTTGCATGGTACGTTGTAAATTTGACTTTTAGTGTCACATTTATAGTAACAAGTCGGACATCCATAAAATAATCAAACACTAAACGCGTACACGATCCTGGGGTTTTCTAAGTTCACACCGAATAATTTTCAATAGTCTTTTTGCCTCCTCCATTTCAGGCATGTTGAATCCATTTGTCTTCTTTCTCGCACAGGTAATGTAGGCAGCGTATGGGTTTGGCCGAATACCAACGTTTTACAAAATTTGGCATTTGAGGATGGAGGACAGCTAGGATATTTTCTGGCATTAATCTTTTACAGTACACTAAGAAACACGCTTTGGGAATAGTGTAGGCTTTTGTAGGAGTCAATCCCATCGTGCTCTATAAATAATTATCGACATTTTCCACAGCATCAGCAACATTGTCCATACCAGGTTATCATTTCTTCCTGAAAATTGAAAGGGTCCGATGGGTGAGTTTGGTAACTATCGTAGAACGCTTTCCGTTGTTCGGTACGCATTTTGTCGGGGTCGTAGCAGTGATAATCGGGCAAATAGGGTAGAACAGCGTGTTAATTTGCTTCGGTATTGAAAAAGTGAGATAAATATCCTTTGGAAATTTTTGACATTCCAAGCGTTTAAAGCATTCTACTCAACATCATTGCCAAGTTACCCATCGAATCTTTAAACCGCTTTTGTTCCAGTTGCATGGAAGTAACTTTAGCTCCGTTCTAAGTGACTTTAGGACGTTCGCTACTATGTTCCGTACACTACCTGAGAAGAAATTGTCGATCGTAAATTGTGAGCCACCACCATGGTATTTCAATGACAATCTCTGTAACGTACGATGTCTTCTTGACGCTAGATCTAATCGATGGGGACTAAGATGCATTGGATAAAATCGGTCGGCGTGTTCTGTCCTAGAAAGAATTTTTACTTCATCCAAGAATCTTGCTACAGTGGAGGCACTCGTAAAGACAATGTTCTTGAATGCAAGCAAAAATTAGGAATGTAAATGCCAGCCTCTTGCATGCATTCGAAATCGAAAATAATGAAATTATCTTTCTTCTTGTCTTCTTACTCGTTCTCCTCATGATGTAACATGTCCACATGTAGGACACATTCTCAGGAGTTGAGAAGAAAGGTTTTTGCTGTTAACCTTGTGCCTTCGGATGTTGGTAACCGGTAGGGCTGACATAATTGCACTGACAAGCAGGCAATGCACTCGTTTGTGTCTTTCTTCAATGAAAGATATAGAGACCAAACATCCTAGACATTTCGATCCACAATGCTTGTGTTGCTCTCGATTCTTATAGCCACAGTCACATTTCTCGCAATAATAACCGCATCCCAGGAATGCGGTGATAGTGATAATGGCATCAAAAAATTCACCATGATGATAGACGTCAATGTTTTTTTTTTCTGTCTTTGAAATTCTTGTCTTGAAACAACAGAGATCCACGCACTTTTAAGTGCGCACTGTCGATGTGTAAGGTCGAAACAAGACGTCTTGCAAATTTTTGCATTTTAGGCATGTCAGTGTCTTCTGGATATCCCAGCTCGTCGTAACGGAAGTTATGCTTCTTTTAGTTGTTTGACTCAGTCCGATTGTCGAATGCTCTCTAAGTCGCTTTTCTATTTCATATCAGCGTGCGTCCGTCCCACCACGATATGGCAGGCTAGACACAACTTGTCTTGAGAGATGTTAATTCGATCTATAGTTTGTTTATTGATGTGAAGGTGGTCCACCAGTAACAATATTTTTGCGTCTCTTTGGCAAAAGAAGCGTGAGCCATGCACTGGTCGCTTTTCCATCCGTGATGTCAAACTTGTCTTTGGAATGCTGAACTTGTTGAATCTCGTCGAATATTTTGGAAGGTATAAATTCTGCTGGCCTGGTAAACTCGACCTAAACAGGTCTTTATGACTAAAGACTGTCGTGATAAATGAAAACTGTTAGGCGATTTTCGTCTTTGGCTCGACAATGCCGTTTCTGTGTGGTTAACAAATAATCCCATAAATTGATGATGGACCCTTCTGCTTTCTCCAGCGGTACGTTTGACTTGAAATCTTAAATTTTCACTGTGAGGTGTAGGCTGTGAATCTAAATTTTATAGACGAGCGTTTGTCTGTCTCTCTAATGTGATAGTAGTGTTCAGGATGTTATCGGTGGTGACCTCTGGTTTGGCATGGACTCTCTAGCGCTTGTTTTCGACCCACTCATGTCATCTTCAAAACCTCTGGTATGAATTTGAACCAAGGCATTAGCTACTATACGAGTCGATATGTCATTTTTCTGCCTCGTACGTTCTTCGCGTTTCTCCACGAAATGGTGCAATCGTTTTACTTTGATTGCAAAATTTCAAATGACCACACTTTAGACGCAAGGGAGTTGCAATATATAAGGTTTATGTTTTCAGGGTATGCTTGGGTTTTTCCAAAGAAATTTTCACAAGTTGTAGCTTATAAACTGATACTAGTTTTGTTAATATGACTTTCCCTTAAGAAGAGATTGCAATAAGAAAGTGGATTTTTTCATAGGTGTTTCCAAATTTATTAACTATAAATAAATACTTTAGTTTTTACGTACAGTATATTTGGTGGTTTAAGAGAGTCGGTTTTGTGAGATATTATCTCCTTCTCATACATTTTAAGCTAAGACAGGGCGTTTGGATAGTGATTACGATATAATGGCTGGTATAGTGGGTGGGTGTAATGAATAATATTTTTTTGGCAAAAGTGCTAAACATTTTGTGAGATTTCATCTCTTTCTCTTACATTATAAGCAATGACAATCCATTTTTGATAGTTTACGTTGGATAGTATAGTGGTGCGATGGATTTTATTTTTATGGTGTAAGTGTTAGTCTTTTGGCAAGATAACGTCTTAGTTTGCATGCTGAGATTAAAGAAAAGTTTTCGATAGTATGTTTAGAGGGTGTAATATGGTATAATTTATGTTATGGATAGTATTTCTTGTGGTGTAATGGATAGACTATTTTGGAAATTTCATTTTCGTTTACATTCTAACATAACATGTAAAGTTTAGAGTCTGTGTGTGTGTGTGTGTGTGTGTGTGTGTGTGTGTGTTTGTCGAGGGTTAGTAGGTTGGTCTTTGTTTGTCCTTATAAAACTCCATTTTTCCATATCAAATTCATTTCATCAGCCTCACTCTCTACAGTAACGAGTATTCAGATCAGTCATTATTCCCCTAGTGTCCAGTACAGTGACTTAATTGAAGCTAGACATTTTGTGACTATAATATAGACTTGATTTCTTCTACAGGAATTTCCACATGTGGTAGCTATAAATATAAACTAGGGTTTTTAAACGAGATTGTCACACAAGTTGAGGGTTTAGATAGTTAATTTGTTTATCCATTTTAGTCTAAACTAATGTAACCTAATGTGATATGTTTGGTCTTGTCTAAATTCTGGGATGATTTCATAATTTTAGTGCTAGCTTTAGTCACATCCATTTTGTCGTTTGTCTTTTCCTTCATTATAGCTATTTATAGCATTAGAAATGTATGAACACCGCCAACATAATTTCAGGTCTACGTAATGCTTAATATATAAGTCTCGGATTTTTATCTATATATGTCTGTCTCTGTCTTTGTTGTGTTTGACCCTCTAACACCTTGTCCCTAGACAGGCCCAATAGAATTCCCCATTGTCCCTAGACGACAGGCCCATCCATGTTCAAGATTCCCTTGTCACTATAGAGTCCCATGTTTAATTCCCATTGTGCTTAGACAGTCCTACCCATGTCAAATTTCCCTTTGTCCGTATATTATGTGTGTATGATGGATTTATGTAGATAAATCTATGCCTGTTTTTGTCTATGTCTCTGACACTGTCTCTCTCTCTCTCTCTCTCTCTCTCTCTCTCTCTCTCTCTCTCTCTCTCTCTCTCTCTCTCTCTCTCTCTCTCTCTCTATTTGTCCCTTGGCCTAAAGTAGCGCATATTCTGGTCAGCTACTTGCAACACTGTTCTTAATTACTCCGCAAGACACTTGCCATTGTTTCCCCAGTGTCCAGAACAATGACATCACCCTATCCAATTTCCCTTGTTCTTATACAGTTACATCCATGTTCTATTCCTATCTAGTTCCCAAGATAGTTCCACCATGTTAAATTCCCATTGTCCCTAGACAGCCCCAATCCCTTGTCGCGATGTTAAATTCCCCTTGTCGTTATACACCCAACACATTGCCTCTAAACAATCGATATGTTAAATACCCATTATCCCTAGTCAAACCTACAATGATACATTCCCCTCTATCCCACTTTTCTTTACATACCTCATATAACCCTATAGTATCCTACATTACTATCTTCCTACTTATTTAAATAAATAGTTTTTCACTCATGTATCATACGTTTATTATGCTAAAATGAGTTTGACTTCATCAAATAAAGAGAATGTTGGTATTATCCACCTGCAAGAAAAGAAGTATACAGTCCCTCTAAAAGCCATTAGATAGAATTTCTGAATGTGAATGACAATTAAAATATGTTCTTCCTCTACTATTCTACCCTTATAATTGTTTGTAAATAATGTATATTCCTGTACAACTTTCCAAAACAAATAGTAGAAAGAAGACTGAGTGAGAATGATACAAATTTAAATCCCACATCTACAAGCAAAATATTTGGACTATCACGTTTAAATTTCCTAATCAAGCTATAGGGACGGACCAACCAATGTAATAAATGACTAAAAATCAGTTAAATAGTCTAACATTTAATTAGTCAAATACAGACTCAACTTAAATTTCTGATGTTTGATTGGTCACGCCCGGACTGTATTTAAACGTTTTATGTCTGATTGGCCAAGCTTGGTCTGTACTAAAACGTCTGATGTTTGATTGGTCAAGTTCGGGATGTACTAAAACGTCTGATGCTTGATTGGTCCCAGTTTGATCTGTACTAATTGTTTTAAGTCAAATTGTTCCAGTTTTAGCTACACTAAAGTTTGTTATATATAAATGGTTAAGTTTGTTCTGTAATAAAATTTATGATGCCTGATTGGTCAAGCTCTGGCTGTACTAAATTTGCTGATGACTGAATGGTCAAGTTCGGGTTGTACTAAAACAATTTAATATCTGATGGGTTATATTAAAGCTCAAATAAAATTTCTGATGTCTGATTGGTCAAATCCATGATGTACTAAAACTTTTGACAATGAATTCGTGAAACTGAAGCTGTATTGAAAGTAAAACGTCTGATTAGTACAATATGGACTCTACTGAAATATCTACTGATTGATTGGTCAACAACAGGCTGTAATAAAACTTCTCTTGTTAGACTGACCAGTCTCAGACGCTGCTAAATTTCTTTTTTCTGACTGACATACAAGAATGCTTCCTATGAAAGTAATGTTCACAGTAGCAATTTTACAGAAGCTTTGAGAATAAGTACAGAAATGTTCGAGACTGTAATATCAAACTCAACAAACTAAAGTACAGAGCACTATTAAGAACTAGATTCTAATTTATAATAATGCTAATAATGATAAAATAAAGATATGAAACAACGTCCGAAAAGCATGTTATAATGCCTAAATGGTATTGTGAATAGAGATTTGCATCCATAAACATCGTCCATTTAATGTGTGAAGGTTATCTGATGTTAATCGTTGTGGTTTAAGATGATTTTTGACCTACGAGACTGTGGCATATTTTATCATGTCATTTCATCTGTCACTGAAAACTTTCACCATGTGTGTCCTTCCTGAACGTATGCTACCCACCCACCATTGTTTAGATTGCCGTCTACATATCTTATAAACATGCACTCTGTGTTTATGCTAAATGTGAGTATAACACCTTGCTCTGGTCATCGTAATGTCACTCTTTCGTCACGAGTATTAATGAATGCCGCACAGAATTCATCTAAAAGACAAAAAACATTGCTAAAAGCCCTAGGGCATCAACATTAAGTGGAAAGAATTTGACGTGTTAACGGTTATTGTACCCAAATCATTTTCATCTTGGACCATGCTTGTGTTGTGTTGGAAATTCACATGAACAGTGTAGGTAATGAATCATATTACCTTCCTTGATTTTGGATTATCAAAGCCATATATATGAGGCTGTACATTAGGGAAGAGGTAAATGCAGAAAGGCGACTTGACTTGATTTGAGTTTGAATCTGGTTGGTCAGACACTGACCATAATGATAACTGTGAAGCCTGACACCCAGATACTGATCTAAATATGGTCTCTTGACTGTCTACAACTGAATGACAACCAATCCAATATCACTATTATTTTACTGAGTTTGGGGTAAGTCTCAGAATTATCTGTAATTTGGAGACTCAGAATCCAATGCTGGACAATTGGTTTAAAATTTAAAGTCAGCAACTTTTGATATTTGTAATGCAGAGATTTCGTTGCCTAATTTAAGTTCAGTTTCGTTCTTAGATTTCCAGATTTTAATCACGTAGGCTTACTGTTATCATCACATCAGTTTTTTTGTGATCCTTACATATATACATGGGGTTTGCAGCTGTAGAATACGGAGCCTATATTAGTGGTTTTTTATATATAAATCTTGTAGATCCTTTTATGATTAACTTATAATGTACATATGCACTCGCGCTCACGCACACGCACGCACACACGCACGTACACACGCACTTGCACACACAAACACAACACGCGCACGCACGCAAGCACACACACATACATACATACATACATACATACATACATACATACATACATACATACATACATACATACATACATACATACATACATACATACATACATACATACACATACATACATACATACATACATACATACATACATACATACTTACATACATACATAGTCGAGTCATACCAAAGATTTACAAAAATGGTACTAACAGCTGCCTCGCTTGACGCTCAGCATTAAGAGGTTAGTGTTAGGACTGGTCGGCCTGGTGTCAGGATAATGTAACTGGGTGGAACATCATGCTACATGCCTACGTCATGATGCCCAAGTGCTAGACATCACTATAAATTGCCACTCTGCAGACATTGTAGCGACATGACTACAAATTGTTAAAGCTACGTTAAAAATCATAATCACATACATACATACATACATACATACATACATACATACATACATACATACATACATACATACATACATACATACATACCTACATACATACATACATACATACTACATACATACATACATACATACATACATACATACATACATACATACATACATACATACATACATACATACATACATACATACATACATACCATACATTTCTCATTTCTTTCTTTTAAAAGATCATGTTAAAGTTTGCTAATAAACATTCTATTCAGCTTATGTTACTTCATCAAATACTTGGCTTTCTTCTATTGAGCCACATATTTTCTTTTCTTTTTTGATGTTTAAACATCGATTTCCTATTTTCATCCAAGGAGACAATGACGAATTTGGATCCGACCAAGCCACAGGAGGATCGAAAAAGCTGGATTGTCTTCTATATAAGAGAATATTATATGCAACAGCTTCCTTGTCTGCTAATATGTTTGTTCCATACTGAAGTAGATAACACGACATTGATTATATTTTGTCCGATACTTCATCTTACCTGCAAGTAGCGATAAGTTAATATTAACATTGTTAAACCATGTTGGCTCAATCAGTGATGTGATAAAAATAAGCTGCATTGTAAGTTCTGTTTAAACAAGTCGGTCAATTTTATTTCAACACCACATTATAAACCTCTTCTTTTCTTTGATGTTTTGCTTTAGTCATGTTCGTCAGTATGTTTACATTCATTTGGATGAGTATATTTAAATGTTAGTTGCTGCAATATTTCTTGTACATTGCTGCTTCAAAATGACTTTTATTTGGCGCTATATAACCATGATTGTGCTGAAGTGCCGCTAAACCCAGTACATATATATATACCAAATAACGTTGGTTCATGTATTAAATATTTTGTTTTATTTAATGGTCACACTTCCAACTTACGTCAAAAAATGTAAAAGATTCAACTGTGTTCGCCAAAATCTGTAATACCACTGCTTCCTCTGTAATAATGTATTTCTCCACCACCACCATTGCAACAATAGCAACATTATATTCTGCTGCCATCACCATTGCAACAGCATCAACCACTACTACAACTACATATTCTACTTTGGTTTGACTTGCTGTTTAAGGAAAAGCATATCGAAAACCTATTAAATACACACATACATACACACATACATACACTCTTACATACACACATGCATGCATACATATTTTTACAAACCAGGGGTCTTTGATTGAGCGATCGGTGTCAAAACCCTAGCGCGATTCCCGCTAAAAGTCATTAGGTTACCCAAAATTTCCAAAGACTTCAATACAACTACAGCTGTAAGTTGGAAAATCCCATGTGTCCATTCTATATATAAGTTTATTCTAAATCAATGCAATACCACATTATTCACAACATTCCAAATATCCATCAACCGCACATCCGCATAGTTTCTCTTCATCCGCTTTCCGTACCGCCAGCAGTTCACACCGTAGAAACTTTACGACTATCCCCTAATACAGGGGTCCATTTTAACTACGCCACCTTAGGCCAGTGAATCTATCGTTTCAAGGCAAATCAGGCAAGTAAAACTACATCACATTTACCACCATGGCGACATAAACGGTATCTTCCGAGTCCCTTCTTGTTTATTCCATTGTGTAATGTACCGGTTTCCTACCATAAATACTGCTACTACAGTCACAACAACAAAGTACACCACTAGATTTTATAAAGTACTTCATAATTACAGGGACAATCTTCGAATTTGGTATGGTTTTGCTACTCATTGACCATAGCATCTTGGAAACTCACTAACACGTTCTCTCCTAGTAATAGACCATTTCATGGAGACTTCGGAGAACTTTGTAATTTGCTCGGAATTTTGATCACATGGTGATGGTCAGCTGACCGCAATATCCAATCGATAGCTGGTGGTCAAAACATGACGGATTCATCAGCATTAACATCAACTTCAGCTTCGTTTCAACAGCGGTGATGCCACAGATACTGACAAAATTTAATATTGAAACCATCCTGTCTTATTTTCTGGAAACCAGAACGGATTTTAAAGCCATACTAGAGAGTTGCTATGAGCTGTTTACATCTGGACATGTACATGTGAGTATGGAAACGGTTTCGATGTTAAAAATTTAATCCCTTTTTTACCATAACACCGTATTACATAAATCGAGTTTCGCTTGCCAATATACGGAATTTTTCGTATTAATACGCAGCATAATAATCCTGGAATATTTGATTACTGGAAAGCTGCAGAAGTCCCTTCACCATCAGCACTAAAATGCAACGAACACATACAGTCTCGCATTCTTGAATTCAGACATTCGTTTTCCGGTCAATTCAAGTTCCGATTTTCCTGCTCGTATGAGCCATTGTTTGCACAACAAATCATCTCTCCATGGCAGACGATGGAATCAAATTCCACACCCTTGATTGGAACAAGTTTTGCAACCTCTGACGTTACAAGTAGCGGGCATTTCTTAATTTGTTTTAATCTGTTACTTCTAAACAACAATGTAAGCTATTTTGTTATGAACACTTGCCCACCAGCGTTTGATTGGCTGGAGTATAAAGTGTCTCGGCAGTGTTTTCGGATAATTACAGAGCAATTCGGTTAAAGCCGGTATGAAATAGGCTATTGGCTAATTATTTCGGGCTAAGGAATATTTTCCATTGCATCGATTTCCAATAATCAAGCAAGTAATCACACAAACTTAAGAATTGCTTAAACGGGGCGCTATTACCAAATGCGCATCTCCTTAATTTTATTAGAATATATATGGTCCGCTATTTATATTTATCACATATAAAGCATTATTTCATAAGATGAGCTCATATGACTATTTGCATGATTGAACCGGAAAGGAGAGATACAGTTACTATCCTTACCTGCATAACGCCATTAACATAAAAGCATGCACCGCTCTGGGCGTATTTACACTCGAGAACACACCGAGCCCAGTGTAACAACATTTGGACTTTACCTTTTGTGGAGTGTAGTGAACTTAACATTTGTGCCATTCATAAAATTTGGACATGCCTAGAAAGTACAGGTTTACTCAGAAAGTAAGTGAATCAAATTAGCGTACCTTTTTCATTTTTAAAGGAGATGCTTGCATTTAGCAAAAATTAAAAGCCTTCATTTCCAATAATTGATTAAGAAAATTTTCTTTATACCGTAAACATCTACATATCATCGTGTTTAAAGAAAATTGAAAAAGAAAATAAATGACAGAAAGTGAAGAAATGGTTCAATCAGTAAACGGTGGTTTTTTTTCTTCAGTTTTGTGAAAAAGATAGAAATAATACAAGTACATATAGAGAAAGAGAAAAAATAAAGAAAAGAGAAACTGAAATATGTGATAATCATACACGCAACGTCTTTGACAAGATTGGATTCGCAAAGGTATCGTTTTCACTCCGAAAAAAAAATAAGGGTTTACATTATACTATCACGAAATGAATTCATCCTGGACATCAAGGTTTAGATAATACGGGACCTAAATGAATTCATCCTGGCCATCAGTGTTTACATAATACTGGACCTAATTGAATTCAACATGGTCATCACGGTTTTCATAATATTGGACATGATTGAATTCATCCTGGCCATCAAGGTTTAGATAATACGGGACCTAAATGAATTCATCCTGGCCATCAGTGTTTACATAATACTGGACCTAATTGAATTCAACATGGTCATCACGGTTTTCATAATATTGGACATCATTGAATTCATCCTGGCCATCTAGGGGGTACATAATATTTGAATTAATTAAATTCATCATGGTTATAAGGCATAATACATAATGCATAATACAGGACCTAATTGAATTTATCCTGGCCATCAGGGTTATACATAATACTGAACATAAATAAATTCATCCTGGCCATCAGAGTTTACATGATACTGGATATAATTGAATTCATTCTGGCCATCAGAGTTTAAATGATACTGGACCCAGTTGAATTCATTCTGGTCATCAGGCTTTACATAATACTGGACCTAAATGAATTCATCCTGGTTATCCGGTTTTATATGATACTGGACCTAATTGACCACATTTTCACCATCAGGGTTTATATAATACTGCACCTATTTGAATTCATCCTGGCTATCAGGTTTTACATGATACTGGACTTTTTTGAACACATCCTGACCATCAGGTTTTACAAGTTACTGGATTTAATTGAATTCTTCCTGGCCGTCACGGTTTACATAATACTGGACCTACTTGAATTAATCCTGGCCATCAGGGTTTACATAATAATTGACCTAATTGAATTCATCCTGGCAATCAGGGTTTATATAATACTAGACCTAATTGAATTCATCCTGGCCATCAGGGTTTACATAATAAGGAACCTAATTGAATTTATCGTGGCTATCAGTGTCTATATAATATTGGACCTCAATTAATTCATCCTGGCAATCAGGGTTTACATAACACTGAGCCTAATTGAATTCATCCTGGCAATCAGGGTTTTCATGATACTGGACCTAAATTAATTCATCTTGGTCATCATGGTTTACATAATACTGGACCTAATTAAATTCATCCTGGCCATCAGGGTTTACATGATACAAAACTTAACTGAACTCGTCCTGGCAATCAGGGTGTACATAGAACAGGACCTAATTGAATTCATCCTGTCTATCAGGGTTTACATAATACTGGACTTTAATGAATTCATCATGTCCATCAGGGTTTACGTTATACTGGATCTAAATGTATTTATCCTGTCCATCAGGGTTTACATAATACACGACCTAATTGAATTCATCTTGGCCATCACGGTTTACATAATACTGGACTTAAATGAATTCATCCTGTCCATCAGGATTTACATTACACTGGATCTAAATGAATTCATTCTGGCCATTAGGGTTTACATCACACTGTACCCAATGGAATTCATCCTGGACATCAGGGATTACATGAACTGGCCCTAACTGAATTCATCCTGGCCATCTATGTTTAAATAATACTGGTCCTAAATGAATTAATCCTGGTGATCAGGGCTTACATAATATTGGAATTAATTAAATTCATCCTGTACATCAGGGATTGCATAATACAGGACCTGATTGAATTTATCCTGGCCATTAGGTTTATGTATAATACTGGACCTAAATGAATTCATCCTGGTCATCAGAGGTTACATGATGCTGGACCAAATTGAATTCATTCTGATCATCAGGGTTTACATAATTCTGGACCTAAATGAATTCATCCTTGCCATCTGGGTTTATATGATACTGGACCTAATTGAACACATCCTGGCTATCAGGGTTTACAATATACTGTATTTAATTGAATAGGTCATGGCCATCAAGGTTCACAAAATACTGGACCTAATTGAATTAATCCTGGCAAACGGGGTTTACATAATACTAGACCTAAGTGAATACATCCTGGCAATCAGGGTTTACATAATACTGAACCTAATTTAATTCACCCTGGCCATCAGGGTTTGCATAATACTGGATCTAGTTGAATTCAGCCTGGCCATAGCTGTTTACATACTACAGGACCTAATTAAATTCTTCCTTGCAATGAGGGTTTAGATAATACTAGATCTAAATGATTTCATCCTGACTATCAGGTTTTACATAATACTGAAACTAATTGAATTCATCCTGGTCATCAGGGTTTACATAATACTGGACCTAATTTAATACATCCTGGCCATCAGGGTTTAGATAATACAGGACCTATTTGAATTCATCCTGGCCATCAGAGTTTAGAAAATAATGGACCTAAATTAATACATTCTGGCCATCAGGGTTTACATAATAATGGACCTAATTGAATTCATCCTGGCCATCAGGGTTTAGATAATGCTAGATCTAAATGAATTAATCCTGGCCATCAGGGTTTACATAATACTGGACCTAATTGAATTCATCCTGGCCATCAGAGTTTAGATAATACTTGACCAAACTGAATTCATCCTGGCCATCAGGGTTTAAATAATACATGACCTAATTGAATTCATCCTGGCCATCAGGATTTTAGTATTACTAGACCTAATTGAATTCATCCTGTCCATCAGGGTTTTCCTAACACAGGATCTAATTGAATTCATCCTGGCCATCAGGGTTTACATACTGTAGGACCGAATTGAATTCATCTTGACCATCAGTGTTTAAATAATACTAGACCTAATGATTTCATCCTAGCCATCAGGGTTTACATAATACAGGACCTAATTTAATTCATCCTGTCCATCATGGATTAAATTATACTGGACATAAATAAATTCAACCTGGCCATCAGGGTTTACATGATGCTGAACTTAACTGAATTCATCATCAGGGTTTAGATAATACTGGACCTAATTGAATTAATCCTGGCCATCAGAGTTAGGTAATACTGAACCTAATTGAATTCATCCTGTCCGTCAGGTTTTACATTATACTGGAACGAATTGAATTCATCCTGGCCATTAGGGTTTATATAATACTGGACCTATATGAATTCATCCTGTCCATCAGGGTTTACATAGTACTGGACCTAACTGAATTCATTCTGGCCGTCAGGGTTTACATTATACTGGAACGAATTGCATTCTTTCTGGCCATCAGGGGTTACATAATACTGGACCTAATTGAATTCATCCTGGCCATCAGGGGTTACATAATCCTGGACCTAAATGAATTCATCCTGGCCATCAGGGTTTACACAAGACAGTGCCTAATTTAATTCATCCTCGCAATCAGGGTTAGATTATACTGGACCTAAATGAATTCAACTTAGCCTGCAGGGTCTACATGATACTGGACCTAACTGACTTCATCCTGTCTATAAAAGATTAGATAATACTGGGCTCAGTTCAGTAGCATATCTACATATAATATCTGTGTGGAAATTTACTTAACGCAACGATGTTCGCTCAAAGATTTTATATACAGCTGACTGCTATACGTCCGCCATAAAAAGTTGGAACGAATTACCGTTACAGTACGCCTTCAGGGGTCACACGATCACACGAATACATAAAACTCATTTATTTTTTAATAATGATCTTTTGTCAGGTTCCCCCATCCCCCAACAAAAATAAATCTTATGATGTCCTTTTGTCTATCTTTTAACTAAAGCTTAAACTTGTAAACGGAATAAAAATAACAGCAAAGATACTGTTTGATGGAACTATTTCGAAAATCGACCTTTTACCTAGTCATCATTTTGGACTTAAGACATTTACATTATGCATTCAATTTGTATTTGTATTCATCTTACTTCTTTTAACTTGTATTCTGATATAATTCAATTATGAAAAATGTTTACATTAAATATATCCGACATGTCAAGAACATCATTTGCGTTTAACGCTGTTACATGTATAGATTTATTACGGAACGATCGTAAAACAATCGGACACATAGCAGAGAGGGTGAACCCAATGTTTTTTTGCGCTGTCTTTTGTTCTATGTCTTACTTGTGACCATTATTTACACTCCATGTTCCGTTTCTTTTTTGCTAACAATTCTTTCTGAATGAGTTTATTTGGGCCCTTCAATGAGAAAAAAAGCTCAGGCATGCTACTGATTATTTTAGGAAAGAGCACCTTGTATTGTGGTTTCAATATACCCACCACTTTAAATCCACTGGATAAATACAAAATGTATTTATCATGTTTATCGTGATGAGGATATGAAACCTTGGGAGGTGTTACACCCCCACCCTTTAAATAATTTTTGGTAAATCCAAAACCATACCCACCAGCATATGCCAGTGGTGGGACCTGATCTGGGAACCTTCAGTACCAGAATCCAGTATTCTTACAATGAGCTACGAAATTCAGTTACATATATTCGCTCGAGAAATTAATATATAATTATTACTAACACGAGAGTATTACATTTCTAAGCATTACATTTCTCATTTTTATAAATGAATCTAGAAATTTTTTGTATTTTATTAAAATATCACCACTTGCACGTATAAAATGATTCAATTATATAGACAAAAGTATTATACTATACAAAAGAAAATCAATAATTGCTTACGTCGTATCCAAACCCACAAATCTGTTCGACTATATATAGGTTAATATGCATGTGTGCTTTTATACATATACATTTTTCGTTTTAAGGTTTTATTATCAGAAAATAACCTTAAATCAGACGAATACTAACGTTAGCTTGAAGCACATTCGCCAATCCAATGTTACAATTCGGTTTAATTAAAAGTTCGTATCGGAGGATTTCCTGTTATAAGTTAACACCGTTCACATTATAGGCTGGGATCTAAGAATAGGTTTGGTTTTTAAACAGACAGAGAGATACACAGATAGACGGATACACTTTATTGAGATTAAAATACATTGGGTTTACGGCAAATATCATACAGTGTGACATACATGGATTAGATGTTAAAATATGTATAGTTAATGTCCAGCGCATTATGATAATGACGTATTATTTGAAGGGAAATAATCGTATAATTTACTCGGTGGATAAGAATTTTTTTCGGCAGGAGTTTTGTCGTTTTATTATATGTCCAAATGCTTCACAGTCAAATGCTTCACAGTCAAATAAATTTTCAAAACTTAAATATATTTTTTTTAAAATTTAAATATTAATAATATTGTTTCCTGCTATTAAAAAAATTAAAGCATGACGGAATAAAGTTATCTAATAATCTTGACCCTAAGAAGATTATGTATGATTTTGAATCATTACAGCAGAGAAAATTTCAAAATAAATTCTCATTGCCTTCCAATTATCGATTCATAAAATCTATTTATAATTCTATGTTAGAATCTTTATCTATGGTAAATGACGCACAACTAAAGCTATTTGCACCTCCTGCGCATTCAATCGAAATGATAGAAAGTGCATTGTCTCACGAATTCGAAGGAAAACAAAATGATAGGCAATCGTGTAATGCAATTCAGAAGGATTATATTATTTGATTCTGTGATAAATGACAGTGAAACTGAGGATAGCGACAGTGAAGGTGGACCCTTGAAATAGTCAGGAACTGTAGTTATATTTAAAAAAAAAACCTTGGCAAAATTAACAGAGTCGAATTATATACAGTGAAATAATATTGTTCTGAGTTAAGAGTGTATAATCCATTGGTCATACTTTATTGAATATGCAGATTTGTAGGTTTTATTTGCGACAAATTGTACCCATCGTGAATGAATGCAAAATTATCTGGCTGCTGCGTTTATTGATGGGAAAGTTATTTCTTGGTCTGTTTATGCATTTATGGATTTAATCGCTAGCTTTCCGAATACTTTGCACCTTAATTATTTCCACGTCTGGAATTCTGACTCTGTGTAATTGCGTTTAGGTTAGATAAATGGTTATTTAGAAAATTACCATCAAAGTGGTCAACTACAAGTCAGTTTTTAATCAATCCATAATAACATTCAAAGATGAACCTATGTTAAAAATAATCGGTAAATTTACTCAAGGCAGTTCATGTGGTTATAAACGACACTGTACAAGATTGATTATGGACTATGCTGAGTTAGATTTTATATTCGCTGATACAACGGGGGAAAACACATTTATAAACCGATGAAATGCTTATTTATCGGATGGGAACAAACTCAGTACCACTGTGAGCTACATTGATGGCGACTCACCGCAGTTTACTCATTTAAGATCTTCGATGCTAGCCTATGTTTCTATAAATCGACTGTCGATGATAAATAGATTTCCTTGTTACGCTGTTAGAGTCGCTACTGATTCACTTTATATAAACAAAAATATAAAGATATATTAAAGCTGCTACTCTGTAATGGTGTGTGGAGGACATGGAGGATAACGAAAGAAAATATACTCAATTATCCTGAATTTGCTGACGTTGAAACTAAGAAAATATACTACAAAAATAATAATCAAATATCAAAGTCATCTGCACCATCTGTGCACGATCCTGTGGCTAGACATAAGACTGTTTATCTTAATGGGTGTGGAAGGTCAGGTAAAACAACAAATTATTTATGAACAACCATTCAGATATGATTGTTTTGACATCTACACATAAACTCGCCACAGAGATAGAAGAACGATAGGTCAAATCATGCATATATCATATTTTTTTAGATGGTGTGGAGATACATGGACTCCTGAGCGAATGGGTGAAAAATATACCTAAGTATATTATATGGGACGAGATCGACACGGTGTCATTAGAAACACTAAAAACATTTCTTGAATGTTTATTGACAAAGAATACTGCTGTTATTATGTGTGGCGATAATAGTCAACCACCACTCTTTGTTGCGCAGTCTGCATATGAATGGCTAAAGAATAATGTATATTGTTACAAGGAATGAATGATGACCGTAGAGCCACTGATGAATCACTGAAAGAGTTTCAAAGATTAATCAGACTACAACCAGATAAAATACAGTGTGATAAAATGCGTAAAGTAATTCCAGAAACTATCATGAATGACTTTTGGATTTTATGGAGACCCACTGATTTGATAGTCGCAAGTAGAACGATAGTTCGTGATGAATTTCAAATTAATTATTTACTTTACATAAAGAAATGTTTTCACATCTACGTACCATTATGTTATCGCCCAGCAGATACTCGACGACAGAATATTGAAGTTGAAATTCCTGGTGGCGGAGCATAAAATCTTGTATTGAATGATACTGTTTTGGTAGCTGCTGATATTGTTGAAAATGCATTGAGCATGGATAAATCACAGTGGACGTTAGGATACGCTATAATGATTCATTCATCACAGGGATTACCTATCTCTGATACAAATATCTGGATTGTAGATGATCGGATCGAGTGTCAAACTTATTCTATCTTATATTAACGCGCGTCAGACGAAGAACTCAACTATATAGAGTTATTATAGATTACTTGATAACCGAGGAGATTACTAATGACGTTGCTGTAATAAAGAAAAAAATAGCATCTTATAAGTAATGTGACAAAAAAAATAAGCGTGTCTTTGATATTGATACTGAATTTATTATGACACTAAAACAACTACACAATAATCACTGTGCAAGTTGTAACACAATAATGTTATGGCAATATTTGAATAATAATCTAAGACAATTTACCATAAACAGAATTAATAGTGATCTTGGTCATACACGTGAAAATGTAATGCTGACCTGTCTTGAATGTAATCGACGCCGGAGTGCTGAAAACCCTGGTGCTAATTTACATAAGTGAACGCGGTGGTAATTGTGTTTCTGCAGGAATTAACTGCAATTGTTCACGCACAAATCCACGCTGAGGAGCAGTAGAATCTTGTCTGTATATGGTAGGTCTTCCAGTGGATCTAACA